>JAVQJG010083506.1:0-12943 GCA_036024015.1 Craterocephalus amniculus | reverse complement strand
ATGTATATATATATATATATGTATATATTACCTTTATAGTATCAAAGAGGAATTGCATATTCATTAATTCATTATTAAATCCGGTGATTTGAAAATGCATTTCAAATGGAAGAATGGGGGAGAATGGACATAGTTTTTTAAATGTACGATACGAAAAGGTATTTTTAACCAAATAGAAATAGGATTTGAAAATGCTGTAGCTCAGGGTTGAAGAGCTACTACCAACCGGACAGTTGGTGGTTTGATTTCCGGCGCCATGACTATATGTTGAAGTGTCCTTGGGCAAGACACTGAAGCCCACGTTGCTTCCAAATGTCCCTATTGGGGTCTCAATGTACAGAAAAGCACTAAGTATTAAAATAAGTGGTGAGTGTATGTGAACGGGTGAACATGTAGTGTTAAACCTCTTTGAGAGGTCATGTGACTAGAAAAGCACTATACAGCTACAGTTCATTTACCAGTAATGGTTTAATGAATGCAATGTGTCATTCCTCTTTAATAATTCCATCTCAAATGTGTGATTAGAAAATGCTTTGGACTTTTTTATATGATTTCATTGTTGACTTTGAAGTTATTGTTATTTATATTTTAATTCCACAATTAATTAATAATTATGGAAATGCTGTATTGCTTTTTTAGTGACTCCTCTGGTGACCTCTATAAATATGAGCAACTGTGAAACTTTCTTAATACAAAAGTACTGTTGCAGCAAACCTTTGAATGTTATGTGTTAGGTCAGGTGTGTGTTGTTGCTTCTTAAATGAGCTTTTTCAAAGAAAAGGCTTTTTGTTTTCATCAAAAGGTAGATTGTAAGGCTGTAGGTTTGTTTATGTGGGAGCTTTGGGGCATGTAGAGGACAATCGTTGAGTTCTGTTTATGGCCACAGTGCACTGTTAAGCCCAGTTTATTACACTGGCTTTTATTACTGCATCCATTACAATAATGTATGAAGAAAACATGAATTTTGATAACATTTTGGAGAAATGTATGGAGATTTTTTAATTTTTTGCTGTTGTTTATGACTGACAAGAACTGAAGGACGCGATTGGATGCTGTGGCTCAGGAGGTCATAACAAACAGATTGGCAGTGTTGGTCTTGTGTTGTTTGAAACCTTGTTTTTCCAAGTGGCAGCTTAAGTTGGAGTGAAAATGTTCATTTGTTGTCTGAAGTGCAAGCATGACTTATTTTTACTACTTCTTTTGAGTATAAAATGTAGGTGCAACCCAGAATGATACACGAAAGAGTCACTTCCTAGCGTCCACATTAACTTCTCAGAGAAGGAAATCATATCCAAGCTAATCGGCCAATGATGTCTCTCACCACGACAGCGCCTGGAAGTGAAGAGACGGTCATATTCCGTCGCGAGCGTAGCACGTTTCGTCGACAGGCGGTGCGGCGGCGCCACAACGCAGGGAGTAACCCAACCCCTCCCACCTCCCTCATTGGATCTCCTCTCAGGTACGGCGTGCATGGAGCGGGGAGTCGTTGCTGTGGCGCCGCCTGGTGTGAGCATGTCACCAGGCGGCGCTCCTCTCCTGCCGACACACCAACACCAGTTTGCACCTTCTGCTGTGCATGACATCAAACAAGACACCATTTCTTTCTGGACTGCTGTCTCCACTATGCATGTGGTGTTCTGATCCTCTTTCCCCAAAAAACTCACTCCTTTCATCCGTTATCTTGCCATCTAATCTTTTCAAGTCTGCATTTTGAACACGGATCAAAGAATGGAGTTCTCATGGAGGCCGCAAGGTCTGACTAATCAACTCGGTTAACACGCTGACTCCTCTCAAATGTGCGCGTGATTAGCTCAGTGATACAGAGGTCTTGCTGTGCTGCTTTGCTTTCCCTTTTAAAAGACGTTTCTGTGAGAATAAAAGATTATTTTGATCATTTTAAGAACTAGAAGTTAATAATCTTTCCCTAATACGATTATATTATGTTCTTAAGACATCATGGCTTTTATTTGGTGAATTTTAAGTCACTAATTTACCATAAATCACTAGAGATAAATGCTATGTTTCCTTTACATAAACTAATTTATGCAGGTCTATAAGCCGTAGCTCTGTCATTATTTAATATACTTTATATTATAAAGTATATTAAATAATAATATTATATTATAAATCGCACACATCAATAGACTATTTCGCAGTGTTCACTGTTTAAGCTCCTTATTTTAACTTTGTAAATGATTTCCTTTTAAAAAAGTAAAGTTTTACTTTACGTTTTGGCACAAGCGTTTAATTCCCTGTAGAATACTTCAAATGACTTGTCACTTTTAGTTCGTAGCATTGCGAGGGACAACCTGTTTTAAGTGAAAGATTTTGTCCCAGCTGCTTCCTGTGTCTCTGTAACCTCTAGGGAATGAAAAAATGCCATTAAGTTATATATCAACTGTATTCTTAGAAGGTGTACTACTAAAAGGCAGGGGAATGAAAAATACTCCTCAAGCCTGAATACGTCAGAGGACTGTAAAACTCCAGTTTGGCTGCACAGCTATTCACCTTTAGCGAAGACTCTGGCTTTTCCTGATTCTGTGTTGCAAGGTCACTTTTCTAAACGCTGAGCCTTGAAAACTGTTAAGCAAGGAAAACAAGTGTGTAGCCAGCCGGGGGTCAATAAATCTGCAAAATGCAAAATCATTCTGTCTTCCACCGATCCCTCTGCCCTCCACTGTCCTTTCACTCCCTTCACTTGTCTTTGACTTTCTTAGGGCTTCTTCTTCTTCTGCCTTTTCATGCAGCGCCCACTGTTAGGACAGACTGTGTGCATGGAGGAAAAGGGAACACTGTTTCAATAAAAGTTCTAAATTTATGTTGTATTATTTATAGCAGTGTCTATAATTATCAAGTCATGCGAAAAAGAAAATAGATCCTTTATAAATTGTAAATTTTCCGGACTTCATAAGGCCTTTAAAATAGGGTCAATAGGACCTCTGACGGACAAAAATGTGACGTATTAAAACATTGTTTGTGTTGTTTTGTTTTTTATTTCATTTTTTTACAAAAACTAAGGCGAAAAGCAGTGTGTGAAAAAGGACCTAAACTTAGCTTTATTGCTAACAAGAATTAAGAAGGATAGTAGTAGTAGAGGTAATTGATCAGTTTGTGTATTAACACACTGACAAGGAGGAAAGACATCAGCAATTACCTTAGAGGAACAACTGTTGCTGCCTTTCAGGGTAATAAGGCAATTTCCAAACAACAGTGAGACAGAGGATTCACTAGTTTAGCCTGAAATCAGAAAAATGCAAAAAAGCCCAGGAGCTACATCTCAGATTACTGCAGGTTTCAGTAAACAAAGAGCACGACAGCACAGGCTAGGTTTAAGTCGCATGCATGCATACAAACCACCAATTTCTAAAAAAGTGTCCTTTGTGCAGAGGAAACCGAACTAGAGATTTTAGCCACAATGCACAGAGCCATGGTTGGAAAAAACATCAGCGCAAACACCTCATACCATCCGTCAACCGTGGAGGTGAAAGGGTGAATGTTTGTGTTGAAATGACCTGGTTTAAGTCCAGACCGCGACCTGATTGAAATGCTTGGTGGGACCTGGACAGAGCTAAATGTAAAGACATGTAATGAACTAAAGCAGCCTTGTGGGGAAGTGGGTCAAACTCACATAGCAGTGTGAGGCTGATAATATCATACACACCAACAGCTTCCAGTTATTTCTACTGAAGGTGGTTCTCCAAGCTCCTGAATCATCAGATGCACTTTTTTTTACACACTGCTTCTGTATTCGGGCTCAGTTTTTGTCAAGAGTTTGAGTTTGTTTTGAAACAATTGCAAAGGGCTACACTCCTGGTAGATTCTCTTGAAGATCAATCTTAATCTTATTCCTGGAGAGTAACTTTACTTTATTGCACAGCTTCATTTGCTTTCAAAGTACTCTCACACATCTATTACTTCCTTGTCTGGCACCACTGCTCAGGTGCAAATAATGGCTTAATGTGGAGTAGATAAAAGTGAAGGTTGAGGAGCTGAGTGTAGACCATGGGCTATCCCAGAATGACATAAACAACAATATTGCAATATAGGGCTGGACGATATGATCCGATCTTCATATCTCGGTCATTTTTTCCTTAATTGCGATCTACCATATACTGCTCGATATACATTTTTTTGGTCAAATAAGCAAAGAGACTAAGTACTATATGCACTTTTATTAAGGGACTAAGTGCTATATGCACTTTTATTAAGGATCGGAAGCACATGTGCAATAAAATATTTGACTGAAATTAAAGTAGATGTGTATTTAAAATAATAAAAATACTTTTAAATGACCATAACAAAGATACAGTTGTGCAAAATGCTAAAAAAGATATATTTTTAACTTAAAACAAGCTAACTCGATAGAAGCGATATATTCCCTTCTTCTACATCTCATGTGACAAAGTCTCGATGTATCTGAAAATCTCAATATATTGGCCAGCTCTACTGCAATATCAGTTGAAGTGAGAGGCGTAGAGGTGGAAAAATAAAAACCATCATGTCAAAAAAAAAAATTCCCACTGAGATGTTTTTATTTCAATTTTTGCTCTTGGCTTGAGGACTTCCTCCATGCATGTGCATGCCGTCATCTGAAATCCCTCTGCTGTGAAAGAATGAGCGCGTCTCACCCACCCTGTCCTGTGTTGTTGTCTATCAGAAAGAATCCCATCCACTTCTTCTCATTTCCTCCCCTTCTCCCTTCTCCTCCTACAGTCTTCAGGAGGCCCTCAGCCAGGCCTCCCAGCCTTCTACTTCCCAGGTGAAAAGTCAGCCATCCAGAACCCCGTCCCAGGTGACAGTGCTGAGCGCAAGCGCCTCCCTGCTGGCCAGGAATGGAAGCACGCACCTGGAGGGTTCTCAGGACAAGGCCTCAACCATTGGCGCCACCAGCTTGCAGGATGACTTTGGTAGGGAAGCACATCAAGAGAGCCGCTCAGAAAGAAGCGCTGCTGAATATGAAAGCCTCGTGTTTGCTTTGGTTAGAGAGCTGCTGCAGGAGCTTTGCTGGTTTGGAAGAGAGCTGGTCAGAGATATGACCGCTGCAGTCAGTCATAGCACCGATAGCAGAGCATTATCATTCACGGTCGGTGAGCTTTCGTAATCAGTCAAAGCCCGTCGGCGTTATCCACGCTCCATTTATTGCGGTTGGTTATATTATGTCTGTAGCCAATACTTGACCTCACTTGGATGTTGATTTTCAGCCTTTGATGACAGCGTAGCACATTCCTGCTACCGTTGCTGACAGCTGCGTCACTCGTTGTGAAAAAGAGTATTTCAGGCGTCTCAGGATGTCAATGAACACGATTGTGGAAAATCAAGGGGTTACATAAGAGCTGTCGTGAAAGCCTCTCCCCCCGCCATGCATTATTACTCGTGCTCATGATCTGACTCCATGCAGTCTATTTTTTACAAGACTGAATGATGTGTGTGCGTGCGTGTGTGTCTCTGTTCTTGTAGCATATGACTTAACTTTGCTGCCTGTGTTGGAGTTCTCATTCAGGTTCTAATGCACCGCTGGGGTCTGTCTGATTCTGAGAAACTGCAGGGGAGTTGATGTTGTTTTACTCTAAACCTGTGCCCAGCTACAGTGGGTTAAGAAAATAGTTTTCCTACTGGTTCTCAACCACAGGAAAACCGTTGCACAATGGCTCATATCCTTATCAAATATCCTTGGTTAAATAGAGGCGGATTCAGGCAGACAAAGTCCAGAAAGTCCATTTTTAAGTCAACAATTATAAAGTAGTTAACATTAACAGTTTAGCTTTATTTTTTTCTACATGTTCTTAACAAGTTAGAAATCTGCATTATTACATCTCCATTATTTGAATGGCTTCTTAGAAAATAGGAAAGGAAAGGAAGTCTAAATGAAGACCTGGATTTAAGGAGACAGGCCTTAATAGTGGGCCAGCTCAGTTCCTCTCATAATCTGTAGGTTACAATATAAAAAAAATGCAGATTATTTTTTATTTTTTTATCCTTGACCTGCTGTAGTTGTTGAGCATTTACATCCTGCTTTTGTACCTTATTACAGGATACTGTGGGATAAAGCAAGCAACAATCTGACTGGCTTTCAAGTCAAAGAGGAAGCAGCATTTTTACTTGCAGCCTCTCTGGGAGGAGGCACTTTCACTCCATAATCTCATTAGCTCAGATGAGCACACACAATATTGTCAAAGCCATTAAAGTCTCTGCATGTAAACATGTTATTTAATGAAATTATCTCCACAGATGAAGCCGTGCTCTGCTCGGCTCTCCTGGACTGACTGAGATGCTCTTTGTTGTCTCTCTCCAGGAAAGCTCACTTCCTCCTTATATGACGCTGGCGGATGCGACATGTCTCTGGTCAATTTTGAACCAGCAACCAGACGAGCCTCCAATAACCTATGGTTAGTGTCAATTTTATATCTTATCTGATTTGTTCATCGAGATTTTACATGATGCCTGTCATCCTGAGCCTGCTGTTTAGAGCCTTTGGTGTTGCTAATCATGTTATTGTGGTTTATGTCCTCATATAATTGTAAAATGTACCTAAGACATGTATTTAAATGTAGACTTATACACGTGGTGTTTTGTGAAACATGTTGTCCAGCTTCCAACATATAAAAAGGAAAGCGTGCCTTTTGCCATGCTGAGCTTTTAAATATTGAGATCTTTAAATATTTTGGTTCTATTTGGGCTGTAAAATGAAGTAAAAATAAGCCCAGGTGAACAACTACACATTGCATGACCTGATTTCAGCCAAAAGTCAATGCCTGCAAGGTTTGCTTTGTAGCTGTTTTCAGGCTTGTTTCAAGCATTGCACAGTCTAATCTTGCAGAGTGAACTAGCTGGGATGTTCACTGTAGGGTCGATTAGTAACTGTCTTGAATCCTCACCAAACAACATAGTACACAGACTTGTTTATGATTAGCAGCATCTGGCTGCTACTTACTCTCTCAGTTCTTTGCAAACAGGAAAGACATTTTATCCATTTTTTGCTCACTATATTTGACAGATTTTGTTGAACAAATACTGACATTGTGTAATTTGATATGTTTTGTTGTTCATTTCTTATTTTATTTGAGTAAAGACTTTTTTTTCCTAAACATTCTGGTATATAACACTGTATAGTAAAAAGTGTGTGTGGTCTCTTTTGAATTTGACATTGCATATTTTGCTGTTCTTTGTGATTTTTCTCCCTCTTTGCACTAGTGGTAATTAACTTGAGTTCAGCATTACTATGTATTAACAAAGCAGAGCAAATATTAAAATGACTTTTTTTTCTGATTTTTACTTTATGCCCTGCAGGGATACTGACTCCCACCTCTCAAGTTCTACCTCAGTTCGCTTCTACCCTCATGACCTGGTGAGTGCGCAGCTAGTGACATCGTTTCTCCTGTGTAACGACAGTGTTTTCCTCACTGTGTGTTAGTTATTTTAGCATCATTTTTGTATTTGAGCCAGTTTTAAGTTGGAAGGAGGAAGCATTCAAAACTGGAATAAAAGCAAACTTTTAAAAGATGTCGAGGCAACATGGGCCAAAACACAGCTTCAAAAAATGTAACTGACTGTGAGACAAATCTCCCTCCCTCAGATCCGTCTAAACCGCCTGCTGACCATGGACCCAGAGCTTCTGGAGCAGCAGGACGGAGATCTGAGCCCGGATCTCCAAGAAGCACCACTGGGACAAGAGGACGCTGCAGCCTCAGCTGCTGCTGCCAAAGCCAAGCAGTACTACCGTTTGTGGCTTCTCCCCTACCTGTGGGTAGGCCTGCACTTTGACCGGCTTACCCTGCTGGCACTGTTTGACAGGTATGGCAACTCATTTCACTGACTGTAAGTTTACAAAGCAATAAGTAACTTTAGGTTGTGGTACCTCGGTAGAATAGATGGGAAGTTTGACATGAGCTACAAGTTGGAGAGACCGGTTTAATTATTATGAGACCATGTGCAGGGGGTTATTTTAGTTGCTTGGAGGAGAAGCAAATTTTAAACCAGTAACATCCTAATGTAATCTTAGGCATCAGTAATGAAATATATTTTAACTAGAGATGCATGATATATCGGCTTCAGAATGGTTATTGGCAGATGTAGGTCATTTATTAGAATATCGGTATCGGTCCGATTCGTAAAACTGGGCTGATATTAACAGATATTTATTTCTGGTCGTTTGCGTGTCAGAAGGAGAGCGGTGGTCGGCCTCGGAGTAAATGTTGGACATGTGACAGTGATAGTATGAGGCTTGGTGAGCTTAGCAGAAAAGCAATGTCACAGATACTCAAAAAGCAATGTGCAATACTTGCAATGTGAGGAAGAGTCTGCATAAAACCATTCAAAAACTTTGATATCAGCTATAAAGGCGACATCCAGAGGTTCACGAATTATGTCGGGAGGATAATGCTGCTAACTCTAGCTTTCATTTTATACAAAGTTTGGACATAAAAAAATATTGATTAATGTTGATTATTGGCATTGCAATATTACTGTGGGATATCAGTATCAGCATAAATTATCATATCTGTGCATCTCAATTTTATCATATCACTATCAGCTACTCTGTTGTACTGTGTTGTCCATCATGGCCTATCTTTGTGTCATATCAGGCTGGAAACTGAACCTGAAAAGTTTGCCGCCACTGATGATTGTACTTGGTTTTATCTGGACCAGATTGTGGGGGTAAAATGTCAGAGAAGTTATGTCGAAGGTTGATTCATGTATAATCAGCATTTTAAGAGTTAGAGCATACAGGAAGCAAGACATGACGTAGAAAATATATTCCAGCAATCACAACTGGTTTTGTTTACATGTACTGGATTTTCCAGACATAAGTCTACACAAACTCCGTCGTGATTGATGTCAAGCTTTTGTGCTCTCTCTCACAGAGTATTTTAAGGCTGTTGTCGGGTCCTAAAAGATTATATAAACCCTACTTTTAAACTCACAACTATGATTTAATATAGACAATATAGGCTTTCTCATCCACTTGTTTCTGTGCTTAAAAAACAAAAGGAGAGTCAACAAGATTTATATGAGCAGTTGTTTTTTTCTTCATTCATTTTGGGCTTTATAAATCCACAAACATTTAATGTTTTAAAAGCTGAATAAGTGTTTTGTTTGGATGTGTATGGAATTTCATGGTTTTATTTCGGTCTCACCTTTGGTAAAGCACAATGTTCATACTTCAGCCTCTTTCAGTTCTTTCTTACTGTTGCTTTATTTAATGGACTTCTATTTAGTCATCTCTTATTCTCCAGAGGCAGTTTGAAATCTGTGACAATCATAATTGATATTTATCTTTCTGTTGTGGATCATTCATTCTTCTTGGCTGAGAGGGTGTTCCTGTCAGTCAGACCGCCTGTTTGGACCATTTGTAGTCGGTTTTAATCTCAACCTCTTCAGTATCTCCTGTTTACTGACCCATACTTTTGTGTGTACATGTAAAAAACAAAAAACCTGTGTAAAAGTGTAAAAGGCATTTAACGTGTCTGGGTCGTTGCAGGAACCGTGAGGTTTTGGAGAACGTGCTGGCGGTTGTTCTTGCTGTCCTGGTGGCCTTTCTGGGTTCAGTGCTGCTTGTCCACGGCTTCTTCACTGATATCTGGGTCTTTCAGTTCTGCCTCGTTATTGCAAGTTGCCAGTATTCCTTGCTAAAGGTGAGTGCTTTACTTGGAACATAACATAATTAGACTTGACCTCAGGAGGTGAAACAGAGAGCCATTGTTGCAAAGAGGCAGTTGAAACACTGTTGTCATGTGTTTTAGCACACCAGCCTTCAAGGGAATTGTTGATTCTCTGAAGTGATTAGATTTGTTCTTTACTCTGTCAGATAGGTTTGTAAAATGAAATAAAAAAAAAAATAATCCTACATATTTTTATAAATCTTGTCAACATTTTCCTTTTTTGTATTCACAGAGTGTTCAACCAGACTCCTCATCCCCTAGACATGTAAGTGATTATCAGTTGTTATTTTTTCTACTGTGGAAACAGTTTCCAACCAGTTAAGTTAAACTAAGTGTAGACACTTCCTTTCATTTACCATGCGACCAGCTTCTGTAAAAGGATGCTGCTTATCCCATGTGCATGTGTGTGTATTCCTGCCTCTTTGCGTCAGGAGGCTGCTCCAAAACAGCTTCTTTTATTAATGCAGGTTTTACTCAGCAGAAGGCACAAGCTTTAAATAGCTGGTTAGAGTTTAGCCCACAGCTCACCCTCTCACTCTTTGTGTCTCCCTCTCCCCATCATCCCTTGTCTTGTCCCCTTTTTGTCCCCTCAGTTCACATCAAGGATTTCTTTGCTTTCCTTTTTATAACATTTTGCAAAAACCCGGTCTATTTAATCTGATTGTTGGCAGAGCTCCACATGCTGCTGACACGCATCCTTCCTCTGCTGTGAAACCTTACACTTGATGGTATTTCTTTTCATACCTGTCTCACTGGTGTCATATAAGCCCTGCTCCTCCGGCTCATATGACTGTGATATCACTGAACTGATATTTTCTTTGGGGATTATTGTTTGAATAATCATTGTGTTGTTGTGATGAGTTGCATTTTCTATCATTTATAACTTTTTATGCTATAGAAAGGATTAAAAGGACAGAAAATTTCCATTTTAGAAACAAATAGTCTTGAAAAAGTGTTATTAGCACTTGTTTTTGGTCCCATTTAAAATGTATTTCTTCTCAGAAACGGTACTGACCTACAATTAGAAAAACCCAGCTTCTAAAAAGATCCATTTATATCATACTCTTGTTCCTGCAGGGACATAATCGTATCATAGCGTACAGCCGGCCCGTCTACTTCTGCCTGTGCTGCGGCCTCATATGGTTGCTGCACCACGGCAGTCTGAAGATTGCCTCGTCTCGCTTCACCCTGTACGGAGTCGCCCTCACCAGCTCCCTGGTGCTGGCCTCCGCCAGAGACATCGTCATAGGTGGGTACACTTCCATGTTTTTAAACACAAATGTCAGCATGAGTCCCAGAAAAAACACACACACAATGAATTAAAAGGAGTGGATTACAAATGCAAATCTTCTCATGTCTCTTACAATATTCTCTTTTATTAAGTTGGGCCGCTCAGGTAAGGCAACTAAAAAAATTGATAAATTATGGATAAAGGCCTTATTATAGTCACGTTGAGGAGAAAATACTTCCTCTTTTCTAGGATTTTACATACCAGGACATAATAAAAAAGAATTGTTATCCCAACGCATCTGGTAAACACAAGTGACATATTTCTGTGTCAGTATCTAACAGCAACTACGCTGTGTTTGGGTCAAAAATTGCTACTCTTGGTTTAGTGGTTTAGTAGAACCACCTTTTGGCAGCAGTAACTCACAGGAGCCCAACATCACTTTCCGACTTTTGCTTCTGGCTCTTTGAGACATTTATTATGTGCTTTTGTGGAGCCGTCCTTAACCAGCAGCACTCCACCGCTGATAAAGCACATTTCACAGCTATTTGTTCCACATGGTCCATGGTATGGACGCTTTATGCTACAGCGTCACACGCTTGCAGCCTGACATCAATACTCTGTTTTGAATGGGCACCATTGCTGTTTCAGCAAACAATCACAAGAGGACCTTATGGGAGGAAGTGAGGAAATGAAAAAGAAAAAGATAAAGGGACAGAGCAAAAGAAAAGGCAAGAGTCAACATTAAACTGACTTTTACTGACTGGCGAGAGCTCAGAGATGAGCTGAGATGCAAGACGGATGAATAAGGCGTCGTTTATGGTGAAACTGCCAAGCTCATAACTTAGGCTTTAAATTGCAGATGTAGTAGTTGAACATTTTTGAATAACAATCATTTCTATAAGAATAAGATAAACAAATGGATAAAAATCATTGTTTAAAAAAGACTTTTCAGCATATGAAACCATTGCCAAATCAGTTAACTCTCAGTGCTTACATGCCCCAACAAAATTTATTTTGTGGCCAAAAGTAAAATGTAAACAAATGTGGTCAGTACTGACATGACACGTAAATCTGCCAAAACACACGAGAAAACAACAGCGGCTGCTGGATGATAGCATCACTGATATATGATGATATTAACATTAAACTGATTGCAGTGACATATTTGTGTCCCTAATTTAAGCTTTAATATTTTATTTGACGTCATCAGTTTTTCACACTGTGGGAGAATTTTTCTCCATTGCTTTACCTCATTAAGTTTATTAACATTAGAATTACAAGGATTTTCCTGTTTCCCCTGTAATCCCCCCTCCTTCTACCAAACTTATTCACCTCACTTGATGACCAATTGTTTTTCAAATCGGGTACTCAGGCAACTTTTTGGACCAAAGAGCAGACAACAGCTGTATTTTGTGTACATTACATGCACTTAGTTCAGTGTGTGCTGCCAAAATAAATGTAAACACGCAGTGTAAACCCCATCAGTCATCACCACAACAGAACTGAACTACACTGAACTGCACTGAACTACATGGAAATGGTAAATACTGTGTGCTTATTTCAATTTTACATCCTTGTTTCAGATGCTGTGCATGCTACTCTCTGTCCGCACTGTTGCCGTGTCAATCACATGCACATGCATGCTCTGTGCTCACCGGCAGTGGGTGACAAGACAGCGGTGTGGAGAGAGAAAGCAACGCAACCGAGCATTGTGCGGTTCACCTAACTGCATAGTTTGCATCACACATCCCATTGGGATCACCATGTTTATTAGCCTCAAACTAAAATCCCACATGCCTCCTGTGCAACACTTCCCGTCTACGGCACGTCAAAGAGGAAATACACCCATACAACTTCAAAATATAGCACAATCAGATGGTTTGTTACAGCAAGAACATGTTTTCTATCGTGACAATCTAGACTATTGACTGTGAGGTTAAAGGAACTATACCTGATATTATTTTAATCTTTCTAAGAAAAATGGTTTTCTACGTGGTATAGTATGTGGTAAAAGGGGTAATTTCATTACAATTAATGACTCATTGATTGCGCA
>JAVQJG010083489.1:0-17909 GCA_036024015.1 Craterocephalus amniculus | reverse complement strand
CGTTTCCTCTCGTTGATCTCTTATTCAGAACTTAACCTGGTTCGGACCAGGTTAGGCGTCCAGCATCGGTTACCGGGGTGATATACCCGATCAGAAGTGAACCAGCATCGTAGGACGGAAAACCCCGGGTTGAACCTGAAGTTACCTCGATAAGAGAAAATCCGGCTTCGTAGTACAGGCCCCTGGTGAGCATTACTATTAATAACAATAATTTTATTAGTATTACTATTAGCAGTAGTAGTGGTGGTGGTGGTGAGCCACTTCCTACCTCTTCCATGAACTCATGTGTGTAAATAAACGTCTCCATCATGCTCCAAAATTCCCCAACAGTGGAGTCATTAAACGAGCCTGCGTGGCGAATCGAGGCGTGGTTGAGAATCAACCAACCCAAGTGACGTAGAATTATTAGCCTCATTTTAGACCATTGAGAGAAACAGGAATGCAGAAACAGGAGGAGCCACCGTCTGTTTATGTGTTTTCCCGCCCTTTACGTCACCGGTTGGCTGACTGATTGATCTCGGTTAGCGATGGGAGCTTGCATCAGCTGGCAGAGGCTGTGACAGAAGGGATTTGGCTGGTGGGGAGTCCAGGTTTGAAGGGTTTATTGTTCTAACAGTTTTGTTTAACGCGTTTTGAAAAGTGTATAAATGGAGACAAGCTAATGGACTTTAATCAGGCAAGCTAGCAAGTGTTCACCTTAGCTTGTTAGCTAGCAGGGGCTAACGACAACAACACCAGATAGCCGCTAACGCTAATCCTCGTTTTATTGTGTAAGTGCGTGCTTTTAAACTTATTATTTCCCGTTGGTGAATATAGTATAGAATAGATAGTTACTATTGAGCAGGCCTACCCAGCTTCTAGCACACAGTTGGATTTGATGACGTTTGGTAACTAATTTTCCAGTACTTTCGCTAACCTTTACTTGCTTTGATATTCAAACCAACATATTTCTCAAACTGTTTGGTATATGGACTATTTGACTTCGCAGCGACTACATTACAACTAGATTACAACTTACAACATTACAGCTACAACTAAATTAGATTAGAAAAAAATACAAATTGCACGCAGGTACGTACGTGGGGGATTATTAGTCTGGTTGTATGCTCTGATCCTTTCACTTGCTACCGCTTTTCACGGGTTTGTTATTGCCTACAATGAAGCCTCTGCGATATGTTCGTGACAGTATTTTTGTGATATACTCTCAGTTGGCAGATATGGTGAGGCACAGCGTGATGACGGAGCTGCAAACCATCCAGCAGTCTTTCCAGGTTTGATCTGTTCTGTTATTATTGATTTTTTTTCACTTCCTGAAATAGGATAAGAAGCTGCCAAAAGGTAGTTTACACACCGTCAATGTTATCTGCTTTGAATATGTTTCATCATTTTCCATGAGTCATGCACTATCAGTGGCAGTGTAAAGGCTTCTGGTAATGTCCAGGGTTAGATAAGGCCCTTAATGGTGTTTCCTGTATTCACATCACCCCGCTGTTATCACATTTTGCCAAAGAGGAAGATAAAGGTTTTAATAATAGGGATTAAAACGTATGATTAAAGTTTTTAATAGAAAAAATTTATCCAAGCTTGTTTTGACTTTTCAAAGATCCTCTTACAACATTAAAGACTCTTTTCAGGAAAAAAATGAACAATTAGCCCAAAACTGGAATTTTGCACAGCCTCGTGTGGTTTCTATGATTTACCATAATCTGACTTCTGCTTACTCTCACACTTTCCCTTCCTCTCTGTACCTCCTACGTGGCCTCCTTTCTGTTACAGAGTAACTCCCTGGCTAAGGGCCAAGTAGGGGGAAAACCGGAGAATAGGAACACTACAGAGGAACGACAGCATCTCTCCGAAGGCCCAGCAGGTTCACCACCTGTATTATTTGTGTAGTCATACAACATAATGTTGTAGAATATACTGTCAAGTGTGTGCAGTTGTATAACTAACTCGTTTACATGTGGATTTTTCTTTGTTACTACAGAGATGGAGACAAGCCAGCCAGTGAACATCCCAGATGCAGCTAAAAGAAAGAAAAAGAAACGAACTAGAGCCACGGACAGCTCCACAGGCACTTTTGATGGTATTAAAATTGAGATTATAGCAAGAGATGTGCAGCATGAGGAAAAAAAAGGGACAATGTTAATTCTGTTTACTGTTTGATAAACATCAACTACGATCTCATCCATAATTTTTTTTTCCAGATCTCTATAGATTGACAGATGAGGTGCTTGGTCAGGGGGCATATGCTAAGGTTCAAGGATGTGTGAGCCTGCAGAATGGGCAGGAGTTTGCTGTGAAGGTATGCAAGCATGCTTTGGTTTCTTTATTAACGGTGAAACCTTCTAAACTTTTTTCTCATTGATATTATTTCTGTGTTATGTCTGGCAAAGATCATAGAAAAGAGTGCAGGGCACAGTCGCAGCAGAGTATTCAGAGAAGTGGAGACGCTTTACCAGTGTCAAGGAAACAAGTGAGTGTCTTTTCATTTGAATCCATACAGCAAAAAAAGATATTTTATACTAATTATATTTATACCATTGTGTCAGGGACTTGGATAAGTTGACTTTTTTTTTTTATCTGACGTGTAAACTATCTCACATACCTGGCTTGTTTCGACGGTAATCCTTCGGTCTTCGTCATATGTGTCACTGAATGGATAATGACGTAGTTATCAGCGGCTGTTCACATGGGCGTTGTCGAGCTGTCAAAACATATTGTAATTAGCTCAAAATGCCTTTTTCTATTTTTAGAAACACATTGGAGCTGATCCAGTTCTTTGAGGACAACTCCTGCTTTTATTTGGTGTTTGAAAAGCTGCGTGGAGGCAAGTATCAATGAATAGCACAGCAATTATTCCTTCTGCACATATTTACTTATAGTCTTTCAATAATTCACTATAGAAGTAGAACAATTATATCATGACAGTTTTATTCCTACAGGATCCATTCTTACACACATCCAAAACCGAAAGCACTTTGATGAACTGGAGGCCAGTAAGGTAGTCAGGGACATTGCTCAAGCGCTTGACTTTTTACACACCAAGGGTAGGTTGAGTTCCAAATGATTTTTTTTACCAAAGTCCAAAGCTGTTGTTTATTTTGTACTCATTGTGATAACTATGTTATTTTCAACAGGAATTGCCCATAGAGACCTTAAGCTGGAAAACATACTCTGTGAATACACTGATCAAGTAAGTGGCTTTTAAAGCTTTAAAAAAATATATTTGTTCCTCAAGGCAGGCTTTCCCAAACTGGGGCCCCCAAGATAATTTCAGGGCAGGCATTATCAGATCATTGTGATAAAGATATAGCCCGCATTTGTCCAATAAATTTGGGGATTTTCATCAGGGCTGTCAAAATAAACATGTTAATGTATATTAATATATTAATATGTTAATTTGTTAACAGATTAATACATAAACAACAAAATTATTAATCATGCAGTATTACTACTACTACTCCTACTACTATTACCGTCATTTAGCAGACAAAGCGACGTACATTTGAGAGAAAAACACAAGCATAATATTAAAAATCCAAATTTGGCATTATTTGGCAAGAAAAGCTTATTTTAGACAAGTGGGTGCTCTGGTACAGCTGTGAATTAAAAAAACAAAAACTTTATAACAATAATAATTTGCATGTTTCTTCCATCACTCTACTCAGGTGTCACCAGTAAAGATCTGTGACTTTGATCTGGGAAGTGGAGTAAAGCTCAGCAGTGCTTGCACTCCCATAACAACTCCAGAGCTCACCACACCGGTAACGTATTACAAACACATGAAGTGTCAAAAAAACTCGATTTAAATTGCTTCTACATTTGAATCTCTTCGTTTCTCCCTTTGTTAGTGTGGCTCAGCAGAGTATATGGCTCCAGAAGTAGTGGAGGTGTTCACCGATGAAGCTTCCTTCTACGACAAGCGATGTGACCTGTGGAGTCTTGGTGTCATCCTCTACATCCTGCTGAGTGGAAGCCCCCCCTTCACAGGCCATTGTGGCACAGACTGTGGTTGGGACCGGGGAGAAACCTGCAGAGCGTGTCAGGTATGCTTGCTCTTTCAGCTACTGTGCGCTCCATATTTCTCGCATTTGATAACTCAATCCTGAAATTGTGCAACGCCTGGTGATACTGTTTTGGGGGGAGTTGTGACCTAGTGGTTAGAGAGATGGACTTTGAGATGAAGCACCCAGGTTCATGTCCCTGGTGTGAATGGAGAAGTGAAGCATTGTTTGAGCCTGAGCAAGGTTATTTACTCACCTGGAGCAGTGGGGGCTGAATATTGCAGCCCACTGCTCCATATTTATAGAGGTGGTTCACACCATCGGATTGTAATAAGTTATACAAAGAGAGGTTTCCCTATTGGTTGGTGGTTTGGTTGTTTTTTTTAAATTATTATTACTATTATTAAGTATATAAACGGGGAAGAAGAGACTAATCAAATCAAATTTATTTATATTGCACAATTAAAGAACAACCGAAGTTGACCAAAGTGCTGAGGGGTTATTTCACAGCATAGGAAGTATAGTTACTCAAAAGGAGTGTAGAATCAGTTGAAATGTATATGCTGGTGTTTTTATGCATCCATTTATTGTTTTCATTAATTTATTTGCATTATATTCTGCTACCTACTAGCTACATTATGCTTAAGTCATTTGTCTGTGTCCAGTTAAGTTTTACTAATCATAGGAGTGACATATATACATTTTATAAAAAAAACTGCATCTCTCCTGAATAATTGGAGAATTAGACATGGAAAATTAATCATTTTGAAAGAAAGGTACCATTAATCAGAATGAAAATGTTAGTGAATTTTGTATGATTTGCTCAACAAATTAACATGTTTTCAGTATAAGCCTGAAATAAGCATTGGTTTAATTTTTTTCTTTGCTTTTTATACTCATTCAGGAACTGATGAATGGAGTAAACATTAATTAAAATGATCTTTTAGTTGAAGCTCTTTTGAAATAAATATTTGTATTATGATATTACTAGCTGCGTCTGCTTCAGCACATTTGTATTACAGAGATGCTGACATCTGAGAAATCAAACAGCATGTTGTCTGACTCTTCCCACAGAGTCACCTGTTTGACAGCATCCAGCAGGGAAAGTATGAGTTCCCAGAGTAAGACTGGGCTCACATCACAGAGGGGGCAAAGGATCTCATATCCAAGCTGTTGGTTCGGGACTCCACTCTACGCCTCAGTGCTGCTCAAGTCCTTAAGCACCCTTGGGTGCAGGGGGTAGGTGTTACTGCATTTATGCACCAAAATAGTTGTTTTGTGACTCTAATTTTATCTGCAACCACACAATTAATCTGATATTTATACAATATTCCAAAACGTTTTGATTTCTTACAGGATGCACCAGAGAGAGGTCTTCCAACTCCTCATGTTCTGCAGAGGTTTGTCTTTTTTATATGGTGCTTTAAAACAAAAATGTGTTTCAGATTGAGGAAGTAGTTCAGCAGAGCTTTCTAATGTGTCATTTTTAATGTGAGAGGAGCAAACAATTCATCACTGATTTGAATTTTTGCTGATCCATGTTCTGATTTAGCTCCTGTGTGACCAGGCGAGATTTAGAAACCCATGCCACAGATATGGGTAGATATATCTTGCGTCATTTTTTTATTTTCTATCTTTTCCTTTTGCGTAGGAATAGCAGCACCAAAGACCTGACACAGTTTGCGGCAGAAGCCATCGCCTTCAACAGGCAGCTATCCCAGCATGACGAGCAGCAGCAGGACGTCGCCGCCATCGTTTGCTCCATGAGGCTGTCTCCTCCTTCCAACTCAAGACTGGCCCGCAGACGAGCACAGTCCAGCGCTCTCCGCAGCAGGGACTTCGCCCCCGCTTCTGACGACCCTGCAGCCTAGAAGATCAGCACAACTTTGTATAGTTTTCGGAGAGATTTCAGCTTCCACATGCACCTTTTTGTGTGTATTTTTGTCTTCACAGGGAGCCTTGTAGGATCAGCCACACTGTATCAGAGGTGTCAGACCCTTCCTGGTGCTAAAGCTCTTCTTCATGGCCCGTAATCTTATCTAGATGGAGTTTGGGCACCAGAGGGACAGTTAATCCTGAGCTACCGTCTCTTAATTGAAAACAGTTTTAAGCTGCCTCAGTTTTAAGCAACGACCGTCTCTTGTGAGAGCAGCCTTTGGCTTTTAAGAATTGATATAAAAGCGTGTACAGGTTTATTTCTGGCTTATGATGTTCCAAACCAACACAAACCTCTTTTAATGCCAGCAGGTTGTATTCAAGTACATATCATTACCAAAACAGCATTTTAGAGGCTTTGGGAAGCTATTGTTGCCCAAATGCAACATCATCTTTATTTAAATGGATTTTATTTCTCTTTTTTGTTTTTTTGTCAAGCTGTGAATTGGTTTATAATAATTTAAATGCTATTTAGTTACTGGTAAAAGGGATTATTTGCTTTTTACAAACACATTTGTGTATGTGTTTTAGTGAGTTTGGATGTATTTAAAGGGTAGAGATGGATTACACTTGTAGGAGACTGGGTTTCATTTTCTTCTTGATATTACCTGTTAAAAGACGCACTACATAGCTTTTGCAGTTTTCCCAGTTTTTCAGCGGCTAATTCGGCATCCATCTCTTACCTGTACTGTTAGCTCTCTCCGGCAAGCAAAAGAAAGTCTTATTTTGACTCTTGTCTTATCTCTTACTCTCTCTCTCTTTATTTCTTTTTCTCTCTTCCTCTTGCCTCCAATTTCTTTGCTGAATCAGCCATGGTGCTTGTTTAAAACGGCTGGTGTGTATATATCCGGTAAAGCAAAACTAAGCTGTAGTGTTGTCCCACATTATGAAAAGCTGTATAGAGCAGTTCCTCAGCCTCGGGACACCTCTGCGCAGTAAAGGCTTCAGAAGTGCAAATAAATGTCACTGTGCCATCAAACCAGTCCGGAACGCAGAGTTTTAAGGCGGGGATGTTACATAATGCATCTTCAAAGTCGTTCAGGGAGGAGAAGGGATATTTAAGTTCTTATTATATCTAACTTTCATTTCAGCACAAGCTACCTGTAGCACTGAAGTACTTTAAAATGTTTTTTAGTTTTATGTGAATGGGGAGAATATTGCAATTAATTGCAGCAACTCACGATTCAATTCGATTCTGATTCTCGGGATTACGATTAAATTCTGAATCGATTCTGGTTTCATACCGATCTTAGTTCACATTTAGTCCTCTTTTAGTTATGAAACATGCTAATTAACTCCATTCCTCTATAAGCCAGAAAGTTCTGACAAATTGTTTAATTAGTTGAAAGAAAACCGATTATTTTCATCAAGAAAACTTTGAATTTAGCTAACCTTGCAAAGCTTAACGTCTGTCACTTTGCAGTAGATTCGGAAGTAGTCAAGTAAATAAATTTTAAGCCCGTTTAAAAGTGGATTCTTGGAAATTTTGAAACGATTCAGAATTTGGATGAACAAGAATCTTGATTCTTATGAAAAACTTTGGCTTAGCAATGTGACTGAATTTGATAATTATAGTAATATTTCCCCTTTTTACAAGTAAGAATAGTTCTCACTAGACTTAAGTATGCCCTTCAAAATATACTATTACTAGAAGAGGATTTTGTTTCTTGATGTTGTGATTTGGTATCGCAGAGTATTTTCAGTCTGGATGACTTGAATTTGTTGCTTGTGTGTAGTTAAAGGAGACTTGGATTTGTTAGAAGCTGGTGTAACACTTGATAGTGAGGAGAAGTGTTCTATACTAAGATTGAATGGATTATTTTTTTATAAGAGTATTAGTATTTTGTTTAGTTTTGAATTTGTGGTTCTGCGAGTGTGCCAACGGAAAGAATAATTAACTAACTGCATCTTATTTTTTTGTTTGAAAGAAACTCTTTCTTTCTAGTTTTTATCACTTGGAGATCCATACTGTTTCAACCGGACATTAGCAATGCATTTGGGTTCTAGTTCTTTTTAACCCTGTTCATTTTATGTCTTGAAAAAAACATCCCCTAACTTCATATCGTTGCTATGGAAACCCATCCCTATAGCAACTAAGGGCCTTCATAGTCTGGCGGGAATTGTCAGAGATGTGCTCAGAGAGACAGCATCAGAAGAAAGCCACTTATGGTAAAGCCCTTGCGCTGCTATTATGAATCATAAAAGAACTTGTTTGTTCTCCTGTCAGCTTGTAATGGCATCAGATGAGATACATTAATTGGTATGCAATTATAGAGCCCCTCTAAGATGTAATGGGGTCCTATGCATAAAGCTCTCGTGTGGAGCAAAATTTCATTGGCATGCCGTGTTCTCAATTAAAAGAGAGAAAATGTGAGATGTTGTGTCTGGTGTTATTTCTGTGACTTTCAAGACAATTGCTATTTACTGCCAACTCTCATTCAAGACACTTTTCCATTATAGAAAGGTTTGATTCATAGATTTTTATGCAGCTAGGATAATTTTATGCTGATTGAAGATCGAAGATTTCAAGAGGATGCACATTCAGAGATAAGCTTAGCTACAGTAGAGGAAGAAAATACAATGAGATTCTTTCATAATGAGATCATGGATATTAATGAATGAAGTAATACTTAGTCACACGCGCGTTTATTCATCTTCTATCCTCAGATTTTCAGTGTGTCACATGTGGGTTTGTGCAGTGCCCACGCGCTGAACCTGATCACTTCATAGGCGCTATTTGATTGGGTTGTTTTCCTGAGCGGGCTCCACAGCGCCCCCAGCGGCAAGTGATGCGTCACCGCAGCAGCTCACTGTGCTTCACCTGCAGGAGGGAGAGATCTCATCCAGCCCGAGGCTCCTGTCAGCACGATGGAGGAACGGAACGCGGTCAAACATTCAACAGGACTTTAGTCTGGATTAAAAAAGGTAAGTCACTCAAAGTAATGCTGATAATACTGTTAAATGATTGCTTTAAGGCTTTTCATTCATGTTTGTGACCTTTCTTTTCAACATGACCATCTAATACTAAAAACATTTGGTTTATATATTCAGATGACTATCAATGATTGTCTTTATTCATGTATAGATTTGATATTTTGATGAAATGCTTATAGATAAACATTTGAAAGAATAGCTGTAAAGAATTTTAAAATTAAGTAGAAAGATAAGTCAGCTTCTGAAATCTCTCTCATTACCTCTTCCTCTTTCTCCCTGTCATGTCATTGCCTGATCAGTGGCTTCTGATGAAACATGATGCTGCCTGAGAAAGCCTCCAGAGCATCTGCTCCCAAGAAAGTCCGGGAGCAGCATGCCCTACGGCGCCAGAGCCTGCCCTCCCCGGCTCTGTGTTGCGCCTGCGGCCTGTGCATCATGCTGGCTGGCATCAACATCACCCTGGTGGGAGCTTTTGCCTTTGGTACCTTCATCCCTACAGACAACCCGCCCATCATCATAGGGCCTCTTCTCTTACTTATAGCGCTAGCTTTCTTTACAGCATGCTGCGTGGTCGGTAGGAGACCCACAGCTCACATGGTTAATAAAAACAAAGGTGGGGAAAGATGGGGACTGATGGGTGCGGCTACATCAGCTTTTGAGATGGAGACCAGTGAGCACACTCTTCAGGACACGACGGCTGTTCAGCTCAGCCCTACGAACTCCCTTAACTCCCCTCATGAGTCTGGCTCTAGCGATGGGGCCGGTGCCGCTCCTCCTTCCAGTCAGGATGAAGCCGGAGAGCTGTCTGACTTTGGTGTCACTTCTGACAACAAGGAGACCACTTCCACATAGCAGCTGCCTGATAAGAACACATCCACGCAGCATTGTCTGAAAAAGGACAGGACTGAGTGATATTGTTAAACATGTGACAGCAGATTGAGCACTAAGAAATTACCAGAAGATAATACAGTGCAGTAGTACAAAAAAAAAAAACGGGAAAAAATGTGAAAGTCAACCTGATTATCTAAAATGCCTACCTGTGCTTTTGGTATTGTCTTGTTGTGCACCTCTGGGCTCATTTGTTGCAGATGGAGATGTGTTATGCGACCCTTGTGACTATTTATTGTGTTATAGGATATTGCTTTGTGTTTATTGCTCTGTACCAGGATTTGTTCCTGAACCAGGAAATGAAATGACAGTCTGTTTGTATAATTATTAATCTAAGGAAAGAAAGGAAACCCCATCCATTTACAACAGATTTTCCAGTATTCATATCCCCAGGATTGGCTGTGGTTAGTGTTCACGGGGGGATCAATCTGTTCAGCAAAACCTCTGAGTGATAAAAGATACTCCTCTATGTTTCAAGGGCCCACAGGCTGGCTCTGTGGGTGTCAGATGAGTTAGAAATACATCTGATAGTGATTGTGTGAGGAAGATGACATGTCTTGGTAACCTGAACTCATTTTGACTGAACTAGTAATGAGGTCATTCTGCTCTGAGTGTTACAATGGGATTCATTCAGAAAATAGTTGAGTTAGGTTTTACACCAGACATATTCCACTCGTATTCATATAATTTTATTTTCTGCGTGCGTTTCAAGTAGATTTTCTCCATCTGGAAGGTGTTTGAATTCTTTTATATAAAAAAATATTTCAGACAAACAAATCCTGCTAATGACATAATCTAAATAATGATCTTAAGTTTTGATTAAAATGTGATGTCAATAGATGGTTGTGTTTCTATGGATTTGATTTAAAAGCATCAAGGAAAAGCAAAGAAGAGACTCTTTAGAGAGTAAAGATGAACAGATGGTCTTCGGTTTGTCAACAAATGTTTGGGAAAAACAAAAACTTTTCATATCAACTTGAAAGCTTAGTAGGGATTTGCACATATCCCCCTTTAGTGAGCACAATGTTATTAAATCATTTAAGAAATCTGAAGGATAGTTTCTTCGCCAAAACTGGACGTATGATTCCCCGGACATCAAGAACGGCCATTCATCAATAGCTGATATAATGAAATGGGCAAAGGATTATTACTGGAAACCTTTGTCAGTCACAGCTAATACAATATGACGTCAAAGTCACAGATGCCACTTGAAGATGCGGGGTGGCACAAGATCAAAGGTCAATGACAGAAAAATTTAGAACATCATTTAAAACCGTTTCTCTTGATTTCTAATCACTTTAGTAAAATAACTTCCGTTTTTATCGTACTTGCAGTAGGTCCCTATACATGGCAGCTGGCTTATTTGTGCCACCTTTGACCAAAAGTTTGAAGTAGTTGGTGCATCACTGCACCTGAGACCACTGGATCTTCTTACAGATGAAAACTTGTTTTTTGGTAATAGACAGCCACCACTGAACTGTTCTTGCTATTTCAAGTAATTCTAATGCCCATCTTTACCACTAGATGTCAGTAAATCCTTCACACTGTACTATATAGCACAAATGTAGTATAAACTCTTTGAGGTATGTGGGAAGGTCCTTCACAGGTCGGACCAATCATTAATCTAGATCTGGGAGGAAGTTTGCATTGTATGACTATAAAGGAAATTCAGACCATTACCAGCCACGTTCATTGACGTCATGGGATTGTAAGCTCATTTACACTTCTGTGATAGTAATGTCAATGCAGAAAATGTAATAGAGATTTAAGGCCAAAATATACTGTTTTTATGGCCATGTTTCTATACAGATTACAAATCATGGCTGTGGAAGAAGAGAGCTGGACAGACCTACCTGCAGTCCTAACCCTATGTAGAGAGCGTCTAATGTAAAAGTACAAAATGGCATGTCCTCACCTAAAGACATGTTGCAGAATGAATGGGACATAAAATGATTTATTGCTTGGTTTTTGCCATGTTAAAACATCATTTGGAAAAAAAAGTGGTACTGCAAATCTGATTAACAACACTGATTAATTTGGAATGAGTTGTAACATTGGTGTAATATTTTACTGTGAAAAATGTCAGGGTTAACACTAACTTTTGCAGTGGTTGTACACAATGCATAATTTTGTTTCTGCTTTGTTTATAATTATATGTAGGAAGGGACCAAACAAGCTGATTTACAATCATTTTTGCCATCCATTTTGCTAATCATTGCTATTTATAAGGTTAACTGGATTGACACACCTGTTGATCCAGTTATTTCACTTCGGTGTTTTCTTCTTGCTTTATGTGAGCCCATGATAAAATCATTTCTAAACCCTGGCAATGGCTTCAACCCCTGCACAGAGCTGGCAGCCTGCTTGCACATGTGGGATCCCCAGGGTAAGATTCCCACAGTAAGTCTGCAGAATTGCATCCTCCAGGGGATGCATCTCAAAACCTCCATGTTGAGCTGCCATTTCTTTCACACCACTGACCCCTGAGAATAAGCAAGGAAAGAAATGCACACAAAACCTTTTCAAGTGTTGAAATGCTTAAGTTTAAATGTAAAATAATTTTTTACTGTTATGAAAAATGATTTATGGTGAATTTCTGAGCATCAAAAACTCTTTATGATTGCAAGCTAGTTGCAGATAAGTGACTTAACATGAATAAAACTAATTGTGGCAAGAAGGAGGTGACTGACTTTTTAAAACTCACTCTCATTAACATAAAAAACCTAGCAGATTTAGCAAAACTTTAGACAAATATTTATTTTTACCTGATAGAAGTGTATGGAATGAAATTTGTGATATATCACCCATATAACAATACCCAGAATAGGATCCATTTTACTTTTACTTGTTATACACTTTATTAATTGTCCTTCTGTAGTTTCTCTTGAGGATTTCAAATCACAGACTCACTTCAGGCACTTTTATAAATATTGGACACTGATAACATATTGGATTTCAATTTAATACATTAAGATAATCTTTCCTCCACAATATTACATAGCAACTCTGAGCTGAAAATGGCATACTGTTGGAATGGCTGGAAGTCTTTGTATGTGTGTTCTTTTAACAACAATAAAAAGAAGTGTTAATTTTAAGGAAGTCAGCAGAAACTGAAAAGAGCCCTCCTGAATATGTAACATTAGTTTCCTGTTTCCTGTTAGGATTATAGTCCTTTGAATTTTTTTTATTATTGAGTTGTATCATAATCACACTGTGTATTCAATATGGCTGTCAACTACAACATTCTTAATATTTGGCATAAAATTGCTGTAATTTTAGCTATAATCTTCATATAATTCCAACTACTCATTAAAGTAATGATGTCTGATTCTAATAATGTTCATATTGTGAATACAAGGCAGATAATCACACATGGGTCACTGAAAGCTTGCAGAACACAAAAGACTATTGTGGAGACTATAAATGAAACTATCCCTCTAGAAAGAGGCTCATGTTCAGTAGTTCAAACAATGAAGTGGAACAACATCCCACTGTTCAGTTAATGATTGTTCAAGGGACTTAATAATTTGTTTCAGAGATAAAAAAAAAATCACCAAAAGATTTCCGCCAACTGAATAAGTGTGGCATATTTGATCTTACAGCTCTATCTTGTGGAGAGAAAACAGCATGGGTGATCACAAGACTTGTCCCTCTAACAACTATAGGCTTTTTCTCTCTGACCGCACGCTGATAGTAAAGTTCAGGGAATTTTGTAGAAATGTCATCATTTTATTTACTATCTATTTGATCAATTTACCAGATTATTTCCTAATTTAAACAAGAGGGACAGATTGAAACGGTACTGTGGTTGTATTGCTATGTTTGGACACTAGGGGCCAGTATCGTCATTCGCGTTTCACACTCAGATGGCGGTCGTTTAATTCTAGGTAAGATCTTCACTGGCTTGTTCATAATCTGAAGGCTCATAGCCTTCAGATTACCTATTTAATTTTAAACCATAAAAAAGCATAACTCGTTTTAAATATTCTTTAAAACATTCTGTAATCCAGTAATTTCCTTCTTCTGAAACTCTATAGCACTTCACCCACCCAACCAAAGCAAAATGCCCGCTAATTACAGCGTCGTGGTCCTTCCTCTTTACCATAGGCTATAAATGAGATGGGTGATTTGTTTAGATTTTAAAAAAACTGAAGTATATATTTACCTTGATTCTTTAAAAAAAAGAAACAATTTATGAATAAAATATAGATTTGAAGTCCATTCAACATACGGACGTCGGGGGCGTGATCCTTGCACGCTTGCTTTTAACAGTTATTTTTCGAAATAGCGGATTATTCAAAAGCAGGTGGGGGCTAGCTGTTCCTGTCCATCAAAGAGCCAACCCAGGAACACATTCAGTCAAACTCACACTCACTCATAGCGAAAATTTAAAGACTCAAATCATGATGATTGTGGGAAGAAGCCGGTAGAGAACTCCACGCTGGAGGACTCAAAAGACCTGCGCTCCTTCACGCTTTGGATGCAGCAGTCTGTCAGTGAAGGAGCTATGCAGGCTGTCAGGTGTGTGGGAAGTTGGAGAAGGACGGCCCTTCAACCTGGTTGAGAACTTTGTCATTATCTTCTATCCCATCGCCTCAACTGGTGGTGGTACAGAGCCAGCATGATGCAAGCTGACATCA
This sequence comes from Craterocephalus amniculus, assembly GCA_036024015.1. NCBI lineage: Eukaryota > Metazoa > Chordata > Actinopteri > Atheriniformes > Atherinidae > Craterocephalus > Craterocephalus amniculus. The sequence goes on along the minus strand of JAVQJG010083489.1, from coordinate 3,508 downwards.
GAAAAAGCAACATTTATCACTGAGCAATGCATCTGACATCTATCATGTGTGACAAAAGCTGAAATTGCAGTGTCTTAAAATTAAGTTTTACCTTAACTCATTCATACAGTTACTCATGACAGTAGCCTAATGTCGTTTTCAGGAAAAGGATTTTCGGTTATTTGGAGTTAAGAATAAAAAGAGTGGAACACGGCCGCCCTCTTGGCTTCCATATTTTAAGAAAACTTTAGTTTAGTGTTGATTATTTTGCATGTTTAGCCTTCACTGGAACAGTTATATGCCAAACTAAAGAAAAAACAAATAAGATTTTAACTGGTAAGTAAGATTTCCAGTGACCAGATGCTGACAGGGATGTGGTGGCTGAGGTATAGTAGCTACTGACTCAGATCTGAACCTCATTCCTGCAAAAAATACTAGCATCTTTGTTGTTTGAGTGGTGGAAGTACTGCCCAGCAAGTTGGTTCATAATCTTCTATATGTGTATTATTGTAGAAAAAGTACTTAAAAAGCAGCTTTGTTGATATTTGCCATTAACTTTTCGTCTAAGACAGAGAACTTAACCCAAACCATCCATACAAAGTATTCTCCAATAGCAGTTCCCTCATTGACTGAATCAATTTTAGGATTTCCCTTTAATTACTCGCCATCTTTATGGACACATTTTAACATTTGAAAGCAGTTTTCAAATTAATCTGATGATTTAGAGAGAGTCAGTTCACCTTTAATCTGAGTGAATGTTGGTCTTCAGTTTTCAGTGAAACTGAACTGCAAGATGCTAAAAAAAGTTTATCCCAAAGTTGTACATTTCCTAATTAAGCAATTAGAGCGGATTTTATGTTAAAAAAGATGTATTGATTTAATAGAAAACCTTAATCAAGCAAAAATACTCAAGGTTGTAAATACTCTTTAATCAGGCAATGGGAAAAAATATTTAAAAAAACACTATAAATGATGAAGAAGATTATTTAAAATCAATGTTATTCCTCTTCTTTGTGTTGTTGGGTGATTGGTTGTAGGTTCCTCCATCAAGAGTTTTGGCCCTGAAGCTGTGCTCTGGCTACATTGCACCATCTTTGGGCCACTCACTGCCCGTGGCTTGCTGCATTTTTGCGAGTTTGCAGTGATACTCCTGTGGCCTTGCACCGCAGCCAAGTTGTCTCTGAAAAGTATATTTCCCACAGGTAATACACAACATTCCTAGATAACCAGAAGATAGAACAATAGCAAGGTTACTGTGTCTTTGACACCCCTCATGTGAACATTATCATCACTGAGTGTGTGACCCAGTGTGTCTCACACAGACTGAACTTCCTCTAAAAGGTTCAGCATCGCAAACAAGTCATTTGTCTTTCCACTCCTCTGCTGTGTGGTACAACACGAGTTTAACAACCCACCTCTTGAGCTGAAGTACCATTAATTTTATCCTTCTTTTTCAGTTTGCAAAGTGTCCTTCCAAACAGCAGCCGGCTCCATCTAATTCCTAATGACTGTTGTGAGTGCTGACTCTGCTATTGTAAAACAAATTGTATCTATGTCCTGTTGGAATAATCCTAATCTATTTGAATGGAAGGGGCCGTATTAAAATGACAAAGGGAGGGGAGGATATTTCCATCTTATGATAAATGTGCAAATGTCCACCAAAGCTGAATCAGACACCACATTTTAATGGCCTGATTGCTCGTTCATTTCGCGCCTCATTCTCTAGCAGCCCTGCACCCTCCTTTTTAATGCAGAGCTGGTCATATTTTGTCCCAGATTAGTATAGACGCCGGCTGACAGTTGCCTCTGCTCAAGGTATTTAGAAGACATAATTCATTCATAGATCTAGAAGTGCTCCCATTTGTCATCTCCATTTTTTATGCTCGGTCCCTCCACAGTCGCTCATTCCTCTGGGTAGCGGTGTGGGGATGTGTGTGTGTGTGTGTCTGCGTGTGTGTGCGTGTGTCAAGGGAGAAGAGGGCCAGGGCAGTTTTCAGCTGATGTATTAGCTGGCATATGCAAGCAATGAATTATCAAAGAGGAAAAGGAGTCAATTATCCACTCCTAAAGAGGGGCCAGGCCTGTGTGGCCTAGGGGCCCCTTTACGTATTTACCAAATCATTTCACAGAAAGGTATGCTGGGAGACCTGGAGAGGAGACGGTGAGCAGACAGCACACACACTTAAACACTCACACACACACACACACGTTAAGCTTCAACCCTCTCCAACTCAACCTTGCTCAATCTCGTCTCCCTGCTCCCTGCACATGCTCAGTGCTGCCTCCTCAGCTAACGAGGACAAGCGAGGACGTTTTGGATCCGTATGGTAATAATCCATTTTATACACACCAACTCCTCAAACTGATTTCGGTTGAGCTGGAATAGCCACGCCGTGACCGTCAGCCATTTCACTGTGTCCCAATTCTCTCCCTTGACTCCCCCCTCGCATCAAAATGGGGCTCTGATTGACCGCGGCGCTCTGACTAATAGAGTGGATATGGTAAATGAAATACCCTGCACTTTCATTTCAAAGTCTCATACCCCCCTGTGTCCCCAGTCACTTTGCTTTGACATATTTTTAGAGATTGAGTGTTCTATCCTGTTTTTGATGAGGACGGGCTGCAGGCAGCGGTGTTGCCTCAGAGCGGGCAGGACCCTCGGACACGAGCGGTCGGGCTAACAGGCCCTCTGGTGACTGACTGGGCTGACACTTAGGGAAATGAGGTCGTTAGGCAGCATTATGAGGGGGCTGATAGCTCGGTTATGGGTTTTAACTTTGGAATTTAACGCAGAAGGCCACCAGGGATGGGCTTGATTTATAGGCGGACAGGTGGGTTTCTCCAGAATACAGAAGATAACTCTCTCAGGCACCGGAGAAAACGGGTTTTATTGAGACAGGTTAGAGGGGATGAGGGGAAGGAAAGAATAGAAGAAAGAGTACTAAAAAAAAAGAAAGTGAGACAGTGAGCCTATTTAACACAGTAAAGTCAAGAAGAGGGTTTCAGCAGATGAGTGACTTTTGTTTTTGGACCTGGCCCTTCCCTAAAGAGATTTGCTTTCTTTTGATCTAAGTGTCCTCAGAAATCCAACAGAAAATCACAGTATCTCCATCCACATGATTGTTCCTTAAATCTGCTCTGGCATAATTGCGCCTGAATCTAAAACAATGAACGTTTTCCATTCCTTTTGTTGTGTGAGGTTTAAAAATTTGCACGCCGTTTGCACACATAGCTTGCGAGCTGCCTTGAGTCTTAAGTAAGGGCGTCTAAATTTAGTGCATAACGATAAACTCTTAAGTTATAAGACATAGGCTAATGCGTGAGGGTGTTAAAACCAGTGGGATAGTTTAGTGGAGATTAAGGGACGTATCAAAGACTTGCGTAAAGCTCCATCAAGAGCCGTGCGGCTGTTTGGTGGGCATTTGCACATGTGTTTTTTTTTTTCTTAAACTTAAAAAAGGGGGCAGTAGTGACTCACAAAGCTTTGGCAGCAAGTGAGTGACTGATAAGGTCTCCACATCACTCCCAT
>JAVQJG010083476.1:0-31784 GCA_036024015.1 Craterocephalus amniculus | reverse complement strand
ATATTGAATATTACATTGCCACTTTGTATATTAAATTGTCAATTGCAAAATACATTTTCAAATTACATGACAAAGTTAAACATTGAATTGCCATTTTAACAATTAAATTGCCATTTTTATTATTCAATTGCCACTTTGCAAATTGGATTGCAAATTGCACTTAAAGGTGCACATACGCTTCCATATAAAACCCCCCCAAACATTTAAATTTGCATTAATCACCCCCATACAAGTGAAGGATGGATGAAATATCCTTGAATATTTCTTCTCGGCTTATGTTTTATGTTTTGCATGGTAAGTTGCTCCATTTATTATTTGGATCCAAGGCCATTTGAAAGGCTAGTTGTCCCTACTGCAACACAAAGTGCCTCTGATGGAAGACACGTACCGTCCTTGACTCCAGAACCTGGTACATCCCAAAGACCATCAGGGCCACCAGTCCAACAAGGAAGACGTACATAAACATTCTGTGAATAAAACGCATCCATTTGATTTCTAGTAAACAAGATCACAAAAAGCCACTAAAAATAATGTGACTGCACCTCGTCAGCATCTTCTAGAACAAACTTTAGTGTGTTAGTATGAAAGCTAACCTAACTGCCTAGGGATTGTAGGAAGGACATTTTGTCATGCTTGTCTAATTTGCGTTTTACAGTTTTTTGCAGTTTGCACCAGCAGCACAATACAGACAGCTAATTTCTTCGTGCCAGTTTCACACTTCCTTCTACAGGTTTTTAAATGTGCTGCAGAAACCATGGAAAGCTGGTACTGCTCGCCCATAGAGAGCTGGGTAAGTTTAGGGGACAGAACAAATAAACAGAGGTTGACAAAATAACCCCAATTATTCTGAATTGATACAAAACTAGAGTGGAAAAATGCTTAATACATCCAACTACTGCTTCACATGCTGTTTAGGCAAGTTAACTCAGCACTCTTGCTTTCAGTCTTCCCTCCAAGGTTGATTTTTACATTTTAGTAAGAATAGACATGAAAAGCTTACGTTTCTCCATCCAGTCCCTCTTCCAGCTCAGTGATAGTGACAGTCTGGTTATAAATGGCAGTCTGGAATGCAGTACCCTGATGAAATAGAAAATAGAAAAAAAATACAAGTGCGCAAATTCAAGTTTCAGGTTTTCAGATTTCAGGTGTCAGATTCTTTTAAAAATGTAAATGTAAAAAAGAGTTGCACAATATATTATAATACATGTAACTATATCTTGGATGCTTTACTCTGTTTTATTCACTGTATTTTCTTGCTTAAATTATATTCTTCAAATCAAAACAGTTCATCTGGGACTTTCTCTAACTGGGCAAACTTCTCCATAATATTCCCAGATCTTCTGAGGAGACCCAGAGTGAACCTGGGCTTCCCTGGACCCTCCAGAAAAAAACTTAAGCAAGCTGTACTCCCCACACTAGAAGTAACTTAAACAAATGATGAAGACATACAATAAAGATTAATAAATAAGCTTTTGATGCAAATTTTTTGATGATGGGCTCTAACTCAAATCATGCATTCACCTTCGAAATAACAAAAAACAAAAGCCAGAAGAGACATTAAGCAACTACTAGAGCTTAAAAAATGTGAAGATACAAAAACACAGTTTGGATTGTCATGAAATGCAAACCCTATAAAAATACTTATCATGACTATTATACATCACTTTTGTCAGCACAGTGAAATGACTAAAACCTTATTTTATACCTCAGCGTCATGGTAGTTGAGGAGGATAACAAGACCGAAAGGACGCCCGGCCATGGGTTGCGCTGGGATGAAGGAGTACTCGAAGGAGGCCTGAGCCTGAGGCTGGACTACAGTATTCAGGGGCAAAGCTGTGAACTACAACAACATACACATTTAAAAAACTGTAACACAAAAGTATATTTCACTTGTAAGCTGTTAAATAAAGACATCCCCGAATAAAAAACAAGAGACGAAGAGTAAAAAAAAAAAAATGTTTAACTCCATGAAATTTCATAAAGAACTAAATGAAACAGAACACATATGGCGAATAAGTACAGATTTAGAAAGATGATACTTATTTTAAGCAAAACAAAACAATTAATTTTTCATGTATTGAATCAAATAAGCTTTTTTTGGTCATTTCAGGTGAGACTTACATTCTGAATGAAGAACTGGAAGTCTTGGGGATAGCGGAAGGAGGCCTCCAGCGACTGAACAGTGAAAGCCTGACTGCCTTTGTTGGTGAAACCCACTAAAAACCTCACAATCTCATTGGCAGGAAACTCTAAATACAAAATGAATCACACAGTAACAATCATGAGCGGAAATAAATATAAGAGGTATAAAAAAAAGCAACACATTTGTTTCTATTGCAGAAGGAAAAACACATCAGGCTTCAGTTTACAAACACCTCATTTCTGCCTTTTACGTTTCTATTTGATAAAATCAAATAACTGTGTAAAAAAAAAACCTCGACCAACCTTCTCCCGTCGTGAAAATGATTGTTGTGTCGGCATCAGAGTGAGAAGTTACGAGTTTATCAGTAGCTTCATCCGAGTCATCTTCATCTCCTTCCTGATGGACACAAAATGATAAGAGTGTAAACAGAATGAGCACCTTTTCTGTACCTGTGCTGTCTTGTGCTGAAGTGTACTATCACGCCTCATTATTAGACATTATCAGAGATTCTACACATACCGAGTTCTGCATCTGATCTTCTTCGACAAGAACCTCTTCTTCATCTTCGTCCTCATCTACTGCAGCATCAGCCTCGTCGATAATTTCCTCACCTGAGTCCGAGTCTGCATAGACCTGCCCTAAAAAAGTCAGAGGACAGAGCAGTCAGCATGAATCAGTGGACAGGTGTGGTTCTCAGGTTGGAAAATCCTTTGAACTGGATTAAAATGTACAAATCTGGTTGTTACTGCGTATTAAATCCAAAATACAGACAGTTGGGTTGTCAGAAAGCAGTTCCCCATCATGTGGTCAAGAAATTAAAGTACATTAAACTGCTTAGACTAACATAAGTCTCACTCTTAACCTTTCCTTTCATGTCATTGATATAAAATATCGGATTTACATTGCAGTTGTACATATGATATCTTTCATAACTATGTTTTTCTGGTGATACTAACAATGAGTTAACATGTGAGCAAATTGTTTACTTAAAGTCAAATAAAGTGTAGTAAAACATATCTGACTGGTATATTTTGCTGACTTTACCTGATTTTATCAGATGAGGCAAAAACTAGATTTTGAACCTCGGTACAGCAGTTTATTTGTGATAAAATCATGGCTGTGGCATTTAGTGAATGCAAAGATAATTTATTGATGCAGAGCATCCTTGAGAAAAGTCAAACTTTAACCAAAAGTATTAATGGGTCAAATAACAGGAGTAATTAAAAGATCTCATTTTAAAATGTATTAAGCTTGTTTAAAAACAGTTTTAATCTGTTTTCCATGCAAAGTAACTGTTCCTGGTCTATATAATACTCAGCAGAGCAACTGAAATGTGGGTCAGTGGGCAGAAATAAAACTAGCACAGTTCCCATCTTATCTATGATGACGTGTCCCAGCAGGAGGGAGCTGCAACAGTTGTTTTATCCCCACGGATTTAAAACATCTGGATTAAATCACCTCCAAAAGCGAGACAAAACTTTACATGGAACTATAATTTTATATATGTAAATACTAAATAATCCGCAACTATTCGGCGACAAAAGTGTCCATCCAGCTGGGGAAGAAACGAACATCAACTTTTCTTGGTTTTGTGAGAGTATTTCTGATTATTAACGGTAATTCAGGTTAAAGCAGCTGTGATTAAAGTGGTCTGTACAGAACTGCGTGAGTATGCCACGTCAATGTGGAATAACTACTGGTTAGCAAAATGAGAAGGGAAAAAGTTTTCCGCTTCAAAGTGAACAACAAGAGAAAATGTTTCTTACCAACAGTTATTAGCCCGCAGGGGAAGGCCAGGAGAAAAAGAAGCAACAATTTTGATCCGAAATTGAACATTTTAGCAGACTTGAGGTCTGAGGATAGTAACACATCAGCGTTTAGCAAAAGAGAGGGAGAGTTGGGGAGGGGGCGGGGCTAAGATACACTAGACACGCCCCTTGAAGGACAGTGCTGCGTTCGAGTGCAACTGGGAATCTTTATCAACCTTCGTGTCCGTTTCTCAATCGTTTTGGCCAAATTTCACATTAATAAATGTAAGTTATTATGAAGGAAACATAAGCTTTTAAGATTTAAATATTGTGTGTTGTCAGTTACCGTGGTATAAAAAGGTTTTGAAGACTTTACAGATGTGTGCCATATATTTCTAAAACTTAATATTATGCAGTCAATTACTTTAAAATGGCCTGATACACACAAGCCTTTTTTCTGTGCCTCTCTTTTCTTCTTTCTTTGAACCCACTGTTTACTTTTCTCTGTAATTTTGTATAGCAGCCACGTTATTTTCTGCCTTTTTTAATGGGCCACTAAAAATTCTGTTTTTTTTAAAAGAAACAAGCAACTGTTTATAAGTTGTACAATGGTTCAGTAAACTATTAAGTTTACTCCATACCTGTGTTTGAAACAGACAAGCACTTTCTAAAATATGAATCTTTTATAAATTAAAGACAACTTCTCTTCACATTTGAGGATACTGTGCCAAAATATCACTCTGTGCTTCAGTTAAAAGGAGGTCTAAAATTATGTTTTCAAAGTCTGCTATAACAAGCTTTTTCCTAAATAAATTTGGGCATAGGCCTATCTACACCACAGCTTATTTTATCTATCTCCTGGATACATGTATGATCAGGGTCATTATGTTTAACCTCCTGCACACATAGGTCTACACAAGCTCTTCAACATATCAAGACAACTCAATTTAAGTTATTGATTTGTTTCTGACTCTGGTAAATGTGGTTAAGATCAAACATATATAACATTAGGGAACAGAATAGACAAAGACAAATAAGGCAACCAATATTTGTAAAGTAGGAAAAGAACTAAAATGAATGAAATGAAAGACATGAGTAAAGATATCATGTTAGCAGATTATTGCACCATCAGTGGTAAAGTTAGATAGCACACCTAATTATGATGCAGTGTATTTTCCATAACATTGCTGTGTATAGTAAAATGATATCAGCATTACAGCACATCTTCAGTATCATCATAAACAGGACTAGCTGAACGATTTTACAGGATTGTGACTCCCGCTGAGCCTATGGTTCTGGCTCTGATGATGCACATCCTCCTGCCTGACAGCGGGCAGACAAACAGGCTGTGTGCAGCATGTGTGGGGGTCCCACATATTGCACGAGGTTCTCTTCCTGCTCCTGCTGCTGTAAATGTCACTCTGGGGGTAAGCTGCTGCCTGTAATCTTCTATGCAGACTTTACCTCCTTTGCAAACAGATGAGCTGTCGTCCCCCACAGCGATGCAAGGTGAGGCATATTTCCTCAGCACTGCAGTAGAAGATTGTCAGGACTGACCAGTTCAAGCCCTACCCTTTTCAGACTTGGGAGAAGGAAGAGACATTCATTGGTGGTCTTCAAATTATCTCTGAACCAATTCATATTTTATAATCAATTTGACTACTTTGAAAGGATTAGGAGGATCATCTGAGCAGAGGGCTGCCTTTCACTTTAAAACACCTCAAATGTAATCTTATCAACTACCTTTTTTCCCAGTTTGTCTCCAATGATCAACAAGCCACAAGGAAAGTTTCTGTAATTTGAGTTTACCCAGCTTTTGAGTTTTAGGAAAGCCTGGAGAGCTAAGTGCTTCAAATAACTATGAGGATGTTAAATTAATTGCTGGATGTTTGAAAGCTTCCTTTATTTAAACTCCATTGGACGGATGTCCTTCTGAATGAGATTCCAGCAGATGGGGGAGGCATCTCCGCCATCTGCTGGGCCTTTGGTGCATCAAGCCTGCTGTGGGGAAACTGCAGGTTTCTACAAGAAACTGAACTTTGAGGATCACACCATGAAACCTGCTGTATCATATTTTCACCATCTTCGAATTATTTGAAATACAGTATTATTTCTCAGGTTTTAAAGATACTTTTTGTTGACTTGTAAAACTTTTACGAAAGTTTTTTTAAAAAGTGCATTATAAATAATAATCATTCAATTATTGTTATGATATAACTAATAGAAAAAGTTATGACGATCAATGTAAATTTCTGGAGCCAGTGTGCTTACTATTACTTTTTAGTTTTTGTTTTGAATTCTTCTTAACGCTTCCTCGGCATCCCGTTGTAATTCTTCTAATGTTTCATGTAAAGCACCTTGAATTGTCCAGTACATGAAATGTGCTACACAAATAGAATAAAATGGCCAATTATTAATGCTTTGTTGTGGATCTTGTTTCAGGCTCCACAGGGTTTGTGCGGCAGCTGCTGCTCAGAAGAGCAGTCTTCTATCAACCGGAAAGTTGGTGGTTTGATTCCCTGCCCCGTGTGAATATGTCGAAGTGTCTTTGAGCAAGACACCGAACCACACATTGCATCCTGATGAGCCTTTTGGGTATTAATGTGTACAGCTGCACTAGTATTTATCAGTCTAAATGCTGCATGAATGGGTGAATGCGGCATGCACTGTCAATAAGAATAGGACTATATAAAGTTAGTCCATTTACTATTTACCATGTTTGCTTTCCAAAATCCAAATGATTCTCTGTGAATCACAATATTGAACGTTCAGCCAATAACTGATACAGATTTTCATCTCCCCAACTATTTTAATTCCATGACAAAGGAAACAGTATTATCTTTTCTTTTTGTCATGTTGGTAAATTTATATGAGAAAAATAAATCTGGAAAAGATGTACTGTAATATTCACTCCTTGTTAAAAATAAGAGAAAAAAATTTCCCAGCATGCCAAAATGAATCATGACAATTATTTTTAAACAAAACAAGTAAGATGTGTGCATCCTGTTCTACCTTAAACTGACATGGATTATATTCTTCCAGTGCCTTTTTATTGGTTAACATATTGCATGATAATATTGTGCATCTGTAAACCTTTCATGCAGTGCTACATAAAATAAGACAAGTAAACAGGACATATTTTCAGGTGTAACAGGTTCCGTTTCCCTGAAGAGATGTGCTTCAGTCCTACTTAGGCCACCATGAAATCCTGATGTGATAGTGAACAATTACTCACTTCCACTTTCTCATTAATTCTGTCATCTGTTGCCAGTTTGCATGATTTCTTTGAATTGAAGCATCCGCAACCATATCTGAGAAATTCTTAACATTTGACTTAAATTACATGATAAAAAGCAACTGATGCGTTATTCTCTAGATTATTATTTGCTTGTGATTTATTCAGTCGCAATTACAATTATCTTTTGTGGCACACATCACACTTCTTTTACATTTGTTGACACAGTCACAGCTCAGCATGATTCACGCTAGTTCTTGGAGATGGAAGGGATTTACCCCATGACTGAAACATAACCAGCCTTGTTCAAGATAAACTGTATATTATTAAATGCTTTCCTTAAGGTTAGATTAAACCTGATATGACCTAGTCTTACATGCAACACTTATAAACAAATTCTGCTAATATTTCCATGTCATATTGACAGCTTCACAACTTCTTTCTTTTGCAGTCTAAAAAAAGGTTGTGGTTTTTTGCAAAGAGCACACATCCTGTAACAGCCCTTTGAAAAAGAAAAAACAATCCAAAAAAGCAGATGATCATCTTGAGATGCATCATATTGTGCCTGCATGAACATGTAGTTGCATCTGTAGCTTTGTTGCCAGAGATAGCTGTAGTTTATTTAGTTTATCATCACGAAGTGCAGTGTTTTCCTGGTGAATGCTCCATACCATGAGTGCCAATCGAACATGTGGTGAGTCTTGAATGAATGTAGAGAAAATGTCATATGAATGCTTCAAACTTTTGAAATATGACGTTAAAGAGTTGAGATGTGTGATTCAAAACCTGATTATAACCTATTGTTTTAAATCTTAATATAAAGACAGATCTTTAAAGGCACATTAGGTTGTATCATGTGTTTATGCTGGAGGTTGTAGGGGTGAGAACTGGAGCAGAGGTGATGCCCTTTCATTCACTGGGTACTGGAATCTTTTACTGTACGAGTACGACTCGTCATTGATGATTTCTATACTTTGATAACTTAGTTATGAAGAAAATAAATCTGTATAGTTAACTATAAATGAAAAGAGTTGATTTTGTTTTCACTTCTTTGCATTTTGATGCAAAGAAGTGTTAGACTTGGTGTTGGTTTTTTCTATCTTTTCCTACTCTTGCTTTACCACTGAAAGGAAAGCCTGCACAAATCACATTTAGTAAAAACTAAGAAGCCTTTAGCGGGGTCGACCCTTATAAAAAAACAAAACAATCATATTTAGTCTCATCTTACATAATATAGTAGCATTTTAAGGGCAACAATGGCCAATTTTGTTTTCCATTATAGTAATTTTTGTATTTAGTTACAAGACTCAGTTTATGTTTTGGGGGATTTTTGTTAACTCTTCCTGAAAAAATCTGCATGCTACTTCTAAAAGATTCTTGTTTTTTGCTGCATTTGCTGGTCTGTACATCCGTTTAAAGATTTTTTCAAATATTTAGGTTATTTCATAACCTTCAGAGTCTTCCTGCTGAGGAAATGATCAGCAGGGTTTATGGTTACCATAATCAGATTTTCTTTTTACAGAGAGAGAGTGAAAATGTTTCCAGAATTTGACCTCAGCACAAAACTCTAGGGCGAGCCATCCACTGCTGTAATGAATAGAAACATGTAATGAATTTCTCCCCTGAATTTTCAAATAAAAAATCTCCTTTTGGAGATGAGCTGATAGTTGTTTGGCAATATTCGGTGAGATAGAAAACAAACTGACTGTCTTGTACAAAAACAATTCACTTCACCTCCATACACATCATCCATTATTTCATGCACAAAAGTCTGTTAGAAAAAAGTAAGGAGTAAGAAAATTTAGACACATAACTTCGACATCTTGTTTAGACTGCACTGTCCTAATTACTTATCAGTACTTTTATACTTGACACTTTAATCAAACACTGGTGGCCCACATGACTTGCGGTTTGTCAGGACTTTCTAAATCCACTGAAAATGTTCATTCCAAGCTAGATTCAATTGAAATGAAAATGTTTTACAGTATAATTTGGATAACTTTCAGGTAATGTAGTAGTGAAACAAAACAGTGGGCCAGTTTTATCAAACATCCTGCGTGTAGTAATTTGAGCAAGGGGCTGGGCCACAGTTTTTGTGTAATTTGTTAAGATTAATTTTGCAAATCCTGGCAGGTGCAAACACCCTATTAAATGAGGATTTTGCGAAATAAAAACTGACCCGGCCGACATGGAGATATTATTGGAAGTGAAAGATTGGGAGAAAGAAAAATACATAAATTAAAATAATACTGGTATCCCTGCAGAGCCTAAAAGCTAGCTGGTTTAACAGGGTATGGATAATGAGTTCCTGTGTTGTGTCATCATGGTCTGACATTATGACGAGTGTCTTCTGTGAAACTTAAGTGAGATGGGATACTTGGGGCCATTGCAGCATTGTGTCTGGAGTATATGGTCATTAAACAAGAATTAACAATCTTTCATTATCATTATGCAAGACGTAATGACATTTTCTTCAGCAGCTATTGTAAATGGTAAATGGACTGTACTTGTATAGCGCTTTTCTAGTCACAGACCACTCAAAGCGCTTTACATGACATATCTCATTCACCCATTCACACAGCACCTATATTGGAACATACTGGGTGCTTTTTAGGAGCTAACATTCATACACCCGATAGGCACATCGGGAGGCAAGGTAGGGTTCAGTTTCTTGCCCAAGGACACTTCGACATGTACCGGAGTGGAATCGAACCGCCGATCTCCTGTTTTAGTAGGCGACGGCTCTATCCACTTAAGTAAGACACAAAAATAAAAAGTATGATGATGTTGTTATAATGTTTTTAGTGTTCAGTCTATGGGTGAGGGCGTGGGAATACGGGGTGATTAAAATGTCTCAGCACAAAGGATCAGTGAAGTTCAGGTGGCTGTGAGGCTCTTGCCTTAAGGACTTGGAGATGGGAAAGGTGCACATAGTAAAGGAGGCAGAGCTGGGTGCTGGAGCTTTCCTTCAGCCTCCAGGTCAGGACCACACTGCGCTCTGTGCATATCAGAGTTAAAAAGCTAAGCTTTGAAAATGGTTTTGGAGGTAGGAAGTGCATCAGACATGCTTTGCTGAGCACATACTCAATCACACATTCAGGCATGCAAGTGTCTACGAAACCACATTTTCCTGCTGACATGAGAGCACAATTGTTGTGTAAATGCATGAGACCACAGGTGAAGTAAGAATGTTTACAGGTTATTTTCTGGACATGTTTTGTCCAACTTTGACTGACCTGCCAACAGACTAAAAGTTCCCACCTCAAACTATTGATCTTTTTCTTAAACTCTATTTTAGGTTTGTTCTGTTCCAATTTATTTTGATTAAATAAGCAACATGCACTTTAAGTAAAATACCCTGAAGCTTTACTTAAAACTGAATGTGTCCACATTGGGAACATTTAGCTCATTGTAGTTTCAAGCAAGTTTTGTATCATAATTCTCCATGTTCCTCTACTTAGTTTACAAAATATCTTAACCAAAAATGAAAAATGTACTTAGTGTCACTGTGTTTGGACATGGCGGTTCAAGTGTGGTTAACACCACACTGTACGATTGGGGGTAATCTTATTCAAAATGCAAAGGTTATTGAGGAAAGATTGCATATCAGATCGTATTTATGCAGGAGATTGTCCACCTCACAAGGCTGAAGCTTTAATTCTATATCTTAAATGTAACTCTGCTTCTTCTTTTTTCTCCAGGATATTTACCACCAGATTATGTTGACCACATCTGGATAACTCTCTCTATATCTCTGGTCTTCTCATTAGCTTTGAACATTCTTTGCTGTGTGTCAAAACGTTGTTCAGGTAAAAATATTTTTTGCTTTCAAAAATTCCTTGAAAACAAAGTAATTTCCCACACAAGACAGAAATTATGTTGTTCTTTTTTTTGTTTAAGGACAAGGAAGATGTTTTCTAAGGACACGAAGAAGGTATGTGGTCTTATATATACACAGTTCAAAAGACAAGAAAAACTCACACAAGTTGTTTTTAACAGTTTTTGTTTTTTTCTGACAAATTTCAGGCGGAGTTCAAGGCACATGGAAGAAAATCCTATATATGGAAACATAAGCTACACAACTCCAGGTAAGCATTTTGTGTGTGTAAGGACAATTGTATGTTAGTACCATTTTACATTTTACATTTTACAGTACATTTTACTGTTTTCCACAGATGTGGGTGTGTACACAGAAGCTGAACTTCCACTCTTATCACTCAGCTCTTTATCTCTAAGGAATCCACAGAGACTTGTCACCGACTCTCAGGTAGAATCTTTGCATAATTTCTTTTTAACATCTCTTCTGTTTCCAGACACCTGGAAAATAAAAGATTGTTCTCCTTGTTATCTGCTCTTAGTACAACAAACAAGACTGCTATGCAAACCTGACCCTCAAGGCTCCTAGGGTCCAGTCCGGGCCCAGCTCTCCACAGATAAATTACTCAAATGAGGTGATTTCAGAAGAGCCGACAGAGTCAGAGAGGGAAGATGAGGGTAACACTGACGCTGTCTCCACCATGTCTGACCTGTATGCTTCTGTACAAACTCAACGATCCAAAACCGTGGTCCCTGCCAAAGAAGGAGAGGACTACGCAAACCATCTCTGAGCCAAGCACGGCTACTGATGCTGGGACGTCTTCCAATAAAGTCTATTTAAAGTTTGATCTGCCAACACAGGATGGTACTGTCTGTCACAATATGAAATTATAAACCCTTTGGCATAGCAATGGATTGCACCTCTACAAGGCATATGCTTTTTTTTAACTTGAAAGTAGACATTTTTTCAAGAAACTTAAACAGTTCTGGTGTTTTACTGAAGTGAAATACAGTTTCTACAAAATATATTATCTAATTACGTTCATGTATTCTATTTGCTTTTGGTTTTGGACCAAATTATTGGGATAAATACACTGTTTGATATTTACTTGAATTTTTACTTTCTCTCTTTCTTTTCCTTTCATCTTCCAATCACATTGTTGTAGTCATCCAATCTCTTGTGTTTCTTTGAGGAATAAGCTACAATGCATGTAAAAAACAACCAGTGTGTTGACATCCAGTTGCTGATTGGTTAAAATAAAGTGAAATGTGAAATGCTGTCACATACAGTGCGGTATGAAGAAGGTTGTGAAATGTCAGCTTTGTGACGATGCAGGGCAGAGTCATAACCGAATATCCTAAAGGTCAGAAAGTTATATGTAGTGCTAATGTTGTTTTACATGTTTATAGTGTTGGGAAATTAATTAGCACAATATACTCATGAAATCTTGATAATGTCTTTGTTAATTAACATCTCTAATCCCCACCACACACAGCAAATTGCAACATGTCAAAACAAAATACATTTTTTAGAAATGTTAAACAAAATGCTAAAACTTGCCACCGCAGGCAAAGAAGATGTGGATGGAGTAAAATCAGCATATTTATAGTATATATTCCCCTTTTCACTTTATGAAAAAAGAAGAGGAGACATACTTTAGTTTGAGAAGATGACAATTTTTTAGGGGATTAAAAACTTGGAGTGGGTTATACTGCATATGATGACAACATTATCTAGTTTAAAGGCTTGGAAATATCAACAATTCTAAATTTGATTAAAAAAGACTAATAAAGGTAAATGGATATACAGATTATCAGGTGCACTGTTCCATTTCAGACATGTGGCAATTTAGAAATTTACTTAGTGATGTGTTTGAATAAATGTTCTTCGTTATTTTCCATCGTCTCCTGTTAAGCAGACTTTCAAGTGAACCAATACTGAGAAAAACATTTTCATGAGTTTTAAAATACTGGTCACGTGTCCTCAGTTGTCTGGCCATTGAAAAAGTGCTGACTCTCAACCAGAGCAGTAATAAATTCCGGCTGCATCTCCTCCTTCTAATCTTTGTTGAGCTTTACTTGAACCTGACACTAAGTCTTTGATCAGAGTTGATCTGATACTAGAAAGGTGAGTGATAAAAATGTTTCATCCAGAAAAGGATTTTGATAATCAGTTTTATTGTTGGGTCAGACTTCATTAACGGAGACATTAAAACTTGTTGAAGGAAAGCCTGCAGCTGCCTGTACTTTTCATTTATCACAAAGTCTTATTTAGCAGCAATAATACTGTAACAGTTGAGGTAGAAAATCTGTGTCAGAGATAAGATACTTTTATAGCTATTAAATGCTGTAACATGATATTTGTCAGGATGATGAAATTCGCACAAAATGTGTGATATACCATGTTTTCTCTTCTTTTCTTCACAAAAAAATATGTGACCGAAATGAGAGGCCCTCACTCCTTCTGTATGTAAGTCATGCAGGATTGAAACTGAATACAAAGTAAAACAAAATAAAGCATGAACCTTCCATTTAAAAAGAAGTTTTAAATGAAAGTTGCAAATGTGATTAAAGTGTTATTGCTTATATAAAATAAAATAAAATAACGTAAAGAGAAAAAAACATGTGCCATAATTAAAATAAAATCATGTATGAATTATTAATTTAAATGATTAAAAGCAAGAAACAATCAAGGTAAGATATGGTGGAGATTATATGCATCCGTGCAGGAGAAAAGAAATGTTATTAACCTGGATTTAAAAGTGTCTACTTTTGGTTAAACTTTAATCTCCACTTGCAGTTTGTTCCACTTGTTTGCAGCACGACAACTAAAAGCTGTTTTCTCCACATTTTCTATATGCAATGTTTGCAATAACAAATTAACATTATGCAATTAAAGGTAGCTGATATTGTAACCATTGGACACACAGTGTGTTGAATTAATAATCTTAATGTGAAATTGTTGTTTTTTTGTTAGAACAATTCAGAAAAACATAAAACAAAAAGAAACAAAAGAATAGAAGAATTGTAAAAAAATGTATCTACTTTGATATAATTAAAATAATGCTGATAAGACTTATTGAAATAAAAGCAAGTCTGAATATATTCTATAATAAATATATTTATTTTCTGTACCGCTTAATTCAATTCAAGGTCATGAGGGTCTGGAGTCAATCGCAGCAATTACCCCGGCAGGGTAGACAGGTCGCCAGTCTATCACAGAGCCAAACCTTTCACAGTTGCGGGGGGAAAAAACCGCAAAACTGTCACATTATCCCACTTGTGCTTGTCAGTGAAGACTTGACATTGATAAATGAAGATTTGTTTGAATACAGTAAAATCTAAATCTAAAAAGTTGTCTGGAGCATAATGAAAGTCATACAGGTTCCAAAATCTCCAAAAAGGTGTTTTTATAGCTGAGAAGGCCCATCAAGGCCAGCTTATGGGGGTGGATGAATATTCTGTTAAATCACAGCACATTAAAATGAAAAACATTTCAAACTGAAGCGATCTACTGAGGAGATTTCAGTTTGGACAACTCACCACAGCTTGAAACTGTATTTCTTAAAAAGAGCAGACATAGAAGGCATGAGCAGTGTTTGGAAAACAGTGTCTTAGCTTCAGTCTTTTGAGGACTGAGAAAATCAGAGTGAAGAGCTGTATGGAGATTCAGAGAATCAGCCTTTTTATGGGTGAAAGAATTGTTCTGTCGTGCTGTGGGATGGATTTTCTCCTGCTATGGAAACACAGGAGAAATGCCAAAATCTTTAAACTGGTAAGCCACTTTGGAGATACATGTTTTAGGTGCATTTTAGCGAGCACCTAAAATCAGCTTTGACTTCAAAGTTATGGCCAGAACAGTAACCTAAAGCAAACATCTCAATTTTCCGCATTTATATCTTGATCCATCGTTTAAGACATAGATCAGATTTGATTTTTTGCTGAATTTAGATTACAAAGGAACCGCTAATCACTAATAATGTCCCAGTCTGTGTTTGAGAAATGTTAATGAAATATTTTGCTCAAACAAAGTGTTTTTATTTGCACGCTATATTGAACGATGTACTTGACACTGAAGAGGAATAATTGTAACCCACTCTGCAAGAACTGTCTTGCCCTTTTCAATAATCTGGTCCAAACATATATGTGACAAGTTGGGTTTGTCAACTGACTAGAACTCTTGGAGGAGGGATTTTTCTGTGAAGGGGACAATCAACTTGAAATTAAAGCTAGTATCATTACTCCATAGGTTTGATAAAATATCGTCTACATAGACAGAACTTTGCTTTCTAATTGTGCGTGATTAGATAAAAGACTTTGTTGACTCCATTAGTTAAAAAAAGACTCTCTATTGATTTAGTTAACCTTTGTAACTATGCAATGCATGCACTGGCGAACACAAAAAGACAGAACAGGTTTGCTTATCTGCTGTTTATAAGCTTTTTAAATGCAATGATCAAATGAACCGGTTTTATTGACTCCATGGTCATTTCAACAAGGTACATAACGGTTGTCAATGTTTACTGAGATTTCCCAAGGATGCATCATTAAACGAGATTGACTGATAAACAACATCAGTGTCTGTGTAAATTCTGATTGTAGGTGACACAAATCAAATCAGTTCCTATTTAAGCATCTCATAAAGATTTTTTCTGGCAGGCCTTGAACTTGCAAACTCTTTGCGCCAGGAAGCTCTTGAAGATAAAACAATTTACAAGATGTTCTTTAATCTTTGTATGATGTGATTAAAAACCAAAGGTGGTCATAAACTATCAAATGACTTTATAGCTCTAGGCATTGAGTTTATGAACCACTTTTAAATGTGATCAGATACTTCAATAAATTATTTGCTTTTTAATTAATCAGAGCATGCCTAATTGAAAATAAAAAGATTTGGAGAATGTTTCATGTTAGTCGCAGTCAGCTCATAAAATCAGCCGTTGCATGAGCAATGTGTTGTGTAAAGAAGTGGCTTTTAATGTTGTAGAAAGGACATCATTTTTAAACCACTTCATGATTCAGTCATAGGCGATGTTGTTGTCTCCTTTAAATGGTTAAAATCTACCATTAAAAGGAATTATGCTGTGTATGTCCTGCTTTTGTCTTTGAGGCATCACGGTTATTTATTTTGGTTTTCTTTATTTATTTGTAGAAGGTGGACTGCTGACCTGCTTGTTTTCTTTGGTTTATTCATTTGCTCTCTTGACGTGTTAGAATAGATCAGTGAATATGATCATCTTTATTCTCAGTCTGCTCTGATTTGCAGAAGTCTACTTTTCAAATGTGGAATATATTTCAAGCCCCAAAGTCAAACTGAATGCATTAATTGTGAAAGGGATGAATGACACATGATCTGTGACCTGTATGCATGGAAATGATCGATGTAAACAAAAGAAGAACTAGTTCAAAACAGTTTAATTTCGAATAGAATATATTGTTTAAAGAAGTTTACACCTTTGGAAACACTCATATTCTACACCTTTATCTGTTGGCGGTTGGTCAACTCCAGCAGAGCAAAAACAGCGTCTGATTAACAAAACCAAGATTTCTTTTCTTCATACCAATCCAAACATAAAGGTAAAAAATATTCATTTCAACATGTATTAATGAAAATAATTTAAAATATGTAAAAAGTCATATTTACATCATCCCTGACTGTGAGCAAAATGACAAAACATCAGACTGTGGTGTTCATCTGACTAATTTTCTCTTTTTCATCACAGATAATGTCGCTTTTAAGCACCTCCAAACTTTGAAAGTCTGAGGGCGTATCAAAGAAAATATCATCATCAAAGCAGTCCTCATCTGAAGGTGACGCCGTGAACGACAGCTTCATGACCATTCCTGTGAGCAGCCCACCAACGGCAGAAGCTGCAATGGTAGAGAAAACAGCTGCAACCTGGTAGAGAGCTTGCTCCTGCGCGGTGCGGCCGAGGCCCGGCTTCAGCCCGGGAATCAGCTTCTGCAGCACGAGCAGCTTGGGATCGCCCTCAGGTGGAGCCCGATGGGAAAAGATCTGATACATGCTCGGTCCATAGGTCTCCTCGGTGGCGAGCAGGATGGCACAGATCCCTGCTGTGGATGATATCAGACCGGTGAGCCCGTGGAGATTGTGAATACCGCACTGGTCCTGGATTCTCATGCGTTTGGCCAAAAAGGGTGTCAGGTACTTGTAACCGAAGAAGCAAGCCGTGCAGCCCATGACTCCCGGTGCATACAGTATGCAGCTACAGGGGAAATCATCATGTCCACAGAAGCCCCAACAGTCACACCACCTGCCAGGGTCACGTTCTGAATATCAGCCCTCGTGAGTGCAGTACAGTGCAGAGAGTGCAAAAGCAGTGATAGTGGATGAACTTAGACCAATAAAAGTGTAAAGTATCGCTCTGTGCTGATCGTCACCTTTAAATGTGAGAGCGGAGTTGAATGAAGGCCAGAAAACCCAAAGGAAAATGATTCCCATGACTGACAGGATGTCAGACTGATAACTGGTGATCTCTTTAGCGTGTCCATCATTCAGGCGTGGGCGATACAGCACGAATGTCACTCCTAGACCAAAGTAGCAAGCAAACAGGTGGATAAGAATAGTGCCACCTGCATCATTGATCCTGATGTATTTCAGTACAGCCCACTCTGTTATAGAAGAAAACAGGGATCTCTAGCAAGGCCATGACCAGGAGCTGAACAGGACTGGTCTTTCCAAGCACAGCTCCAAACGAGATGAGCACCACAGCACAAGCAAAGTCTGCATTCAGCAGATTGATCACGCCCATGTGAATTTTACCATCATGGTAAAACTGGAAGAAGCCTTGCACAAGGATTGCCCACTGGATTGCAAAAGTTGCTGTAAGAAAGTTGAAAACCATCCCACTGAAGCCGTAGAATCAGAAGAAGGCCAGCAGGCAACCGAAGCCTATGAAGATCATCACCTGCACATCAGCAAAGTAGGGGTAGTCACGATACAGCGAGTTTTCCATTGGGTTGGTCTCATTATTTTGCAGCTTAGCGTCAGCATTGTCATCATAAGTGACAAACACAGCATAGAGCGCTATCATGACAATCTCCAACACCAGTACAACAGCAGGGAGGCGCAGCTTTAAACTTCTTGAGGCAGTCATGTTGTTGAATGAGTCAAGACAACCCTCAACTCAGAGTTCCCGCAGCTGAAGGAACTCCTCTTTAATATCATCATTCCTATAAGATAAGAGCAGCTAATAGCATTGGGTGAAAATGCTTATTACGTAATACAGGACAAAGTTATTTGACAGGGCAGCATGTGAGAGGAGAATGTACTTTAATCCTTGAAATTTTCCATTAAAAAACAATCTATTCTCAAGCTGTTTCAAATCACAAACACGTTTGAGTTAAAATAGCAGAGTTGAATAAAAGGAAGCTCCAGTTAGTTTTGCACAGCACAGAGTATTGGTCGTTTATTCATAAGTCAATTGAACTGTCAACCAAGCACATATTGATTATTAACTGACTGATATTCAATAATAGATTTTCTATAGCATTTTCTGATCGCACGTATTAAGAGAAAAAAAGAAAAAAGAAAAAAAACAGAGACAATTATTGTATATGGTTATCATAAACTGTGTACTCTATAAAACACTTAGAAAAGTGTGCTGCAACAGGAACAGGCCAGACATTTTGTGTGGGATGATATTTTGACTTGTCTTTGCAGAAAAAACCCACAAGTGAGATAAAAAGATGAATTGTTCTTTTCTGCTTCAGGTTCTGGTAATCTCTCTAAGACACTTGATTGCGTCAGACAGGGTTATCAGTCAATATAATGATTCAGTTCTGCTTTTAAAAAAAAGGTTTGCTGTAACAGTCGGATGATGACATTTTAGTTTACAACAATGCAGAAATAGGCAAACGTATCAAATTAACTAAATGGGTTTTTAAAGAAAATTCTGATTAGTGATGTATGGATTAGATTTCATACAGTTAAGTAGCTACATAAACACCAAAACAGCTCATAAATTCAGTATAATATATGTGCTACTGGAGTACAGGTTGTGTATGGTGATATGAACATAGAAAACAGCATTGCATGAAATAAAAACTCCTGAGACAAGGTAAAATGGCCTATGAACGAACCCCACAAAGCAAGTTTAGTAAAGATTTCAGGTCAGTGGGTGGCAGTAATGCCACTGCAAGCTAGTTTTCAGCTTCAGCCATCAATGGAATTTTATAGAAGAAAAGACATGTTTTCCCAGCATGCATTGCATTGCCAACGTATGCAAACAGGAACATGGCTACCGGCTGTTAACATCTGCAATCTTCAAAACACTGTGCTGTGTGTCTGACAGAGTCTGTGACATCCCGACATCTGCTGTGCTTCGCAACAGAAGGAGGGTCTCTGAAGACTTTATCAGCGGAGCCCACGGACTCTTAAAAAACCGGCGTCTCAGACCATCAGTCACAGTCAGGTAAGTAACGGCGGCGTCAACGCTAGCTAACCTAAGCTACCGTTAGCATTGTCACCGCTCGCGGCGTTTCGTTAAAATGTTTACCTTTGTGCTGTGGCCTTTTGGAGACATTTTCAACATTTAGTGGCATTTTAAACATTTCCCTACGAAATACACTACAAAAGTGTTTTAAAAGACCAAATATTGTTAAATGTACCCTCAAGCCTGTTTGTGACATGTGTAGTCTTTTTCTTTTTTCCCTCATTCATAAGAAGCCTTTGCCACGACTGCAGCCTGTGTGGAAAGCAAACGTTGTAACATGACAGCGATTACGCAGGAGACAAGTCACATTAGCCCCACATAATAATTTGCCATTTGATTGCTGCTATTTCTGTTTAGGCTTTGCTCAGAGATGTTAATAATATTCGCTGGTAGGCTCTATATGAAGCAATACACCGTATCGTGTTTATTATAGGTGGGCTGTTTGTTTCACAGACGCGTGGATCTTTGTAAAACATTTCCTCACGAGATTTACTCCCACTTGTTTGGATAATGTTTAAACTGCATTTGAAAGATTAAATAATTAGACCACTGTTTGTGTTTAACGCATGTTTTTACCTATTCTGTCTCTCAGATCTAAGCCCATTATTCCCACTTATCATGTTCTTTAAAATCAAACACTTAATTTGTAGGTTAATCTAAAAATAAATAAATAAAGAACTCAATTCTTATTTAGTTTATGTAAACGGCAATTAATGCAATTGTTGTTTTGTGACTAGTTGAGTGTTTTTTATCTTATACAAATTTGGTGCTCAGATTGGTTTTTGCAGCAGCAAGATGATGTATTTAGCATACCTAGTACACAGTATTGATGCACTGGTCAAATAGTCTTTCAGTCTAAATGAATCCCATTAAGAGATCCTTCCAGAGTGCCAGAGGAAGTCATGTCTGCTTGTTGTCATGAAACGTGTTGAAATCGATATCTTTGACCCATGATTTTCTAACTCTTGCGGAATCATGCCTTGCATTTGGAGTTTATGGCACATATTGTGAATATTTTATATTATATTTGGATTTGATTTATATTTGCGAGTGCTTTATAGAAAGATATATTCCCTATTATACGTCTTTCTGTAAGTGTATATTAAATGTGACTGGTCACAGCTGAGAAAGCAAAGATGTAAATAAAATAACATATAATAACATAATATACTTATATTGTTACCATAGCTCAATCAGATGGTACCGACACTTGTGAGTTTTGTTAATGTGAATCATTGTTGTGCTTATTTATCTATGTTGGATCATCGCAGTCCGTGTCCTATCAGCTGTTGGGGTGGCAACAGTGTACCAGTTCAGCTTTATATTGCTGTGTATGGATAAACTTTCATTGACTATAAATGATGGATGAAGCCAAAATGTGACATGCCACCTGTTTATGAACTATTTAGAACTTGAATTTAGCAAATCACTTTTTATGCTCTTCATTTTTCTTTTCAGTAAAGTTCTGTGATGTATAAGATTGACATCCTCCTGTGGACATTATGCACATCCTCTGTTACAACGCTCTCATTGCATAAAGCATACCTTGCATCAGCAGTACACTTGGTCCTTGTACAGTCAGGTATAGCTCTTGGACGAAACTCTCCAAACTCCTGTCTCCTAATAAATATGAACATAATAAAACCACACCTTCCTATCTGCTTTTCATCTCCTTCAGCTCATTCACAGTACATTTAATGCCAGGGCTTTACTCTGACAGCTTGGCAGGATCATTGCATCCTAGCCTGCAGGTGGAAATAGAAGCTCCTTCCTGGTTATGGACTTGGACATAATTTGTGTGTTTACTACCTTCTGGCTCACTCCCAATTCCCTCGCTGAATGCTCCATATCCTATCTATAAAGCATTGTTGCTTCATGGGACTACTTTCAAAAACAAATCCCCTTTCAGGGTTTTTGGAGTTGTACTGAGTCTGATCTTGAATTTATTATGGAGTTCATTATGGAAAATTCTTTAACATGAGATGTGTTTAATAAGAACAAAATCTAGGTCACTATTTCTCTCATTAAAATGAAATCTTTGATCATTTAGATGACAATGAAATATTTTTTGTAATGATACACACCATATCCATAGAAAGATGTATTGCAACAGGGTTAACTATTGAAGAAAAAACATAGTGAGGGGAAAAACGCTTAATTGAATAACTTTTTCCAGTATATTAGCAGTTTTATCCAGCTGGGGTACTGACTACCAAAACAATGTGATTTTCATTTAAATTGTATCAAAGAAGATCTGCTTCATTTCTCTTTCAGTTTGTCAGCATGGCAAGTCCAAGGACCAGAAGAGTTCTGAAGGAAGTGAGAACCCAAGATGAGAATAATGTAAGTCCTCATGACAGCTTGTTCTTGTGGCTTGATGTCATCTGATCAAACCTTATAGCGCAATTCATAACAACATTGAAGGCTTCAGGTGTTTGAGAGGATTTAAGAGCAGTACCCTATGAAAATCTGTTAAAAGTTTTCATCCTTGTTCAAATAAATCACATTTATTTGTAGATTGGATTGTTTTTGCATCTTTTGGCAGTAGCTGGAGGACAGGTGTCCTCTAGCCTTTGTTATTCAGGTGGACTTGCATGAAAACTAGGATTTATTCACAGTAGATATTCTGAATTCAAAAACAGAGTGCAGCACATTTGTATATGACATTTCATACAGAACAGACAGTAATTGTCCAAATCATGTTTGCTTTTCAGCTGTGTTTTGAATGTGGAGCTTTCAACCCTCAGTGGGTTAGTGTCACATATGGCATTTGGATTTGTCTCGAGTGCTCTGGTAAACACAGAGGACTGGGAGTACATCTCAGGTAAGGGTGGTGAATTGTATAATTATTCTATCAGCAGAGACATATGCATGATAATGACTTCTGTTTGGGACTGCCATTATGTTTGCATGCATGTTGATGGTTTTGACTTAAATGAACATTTCTCCGGCCAGTTTATGGCATAAAAATCAAAAGCATCAATTACTTACCTTTTTGCAATTCATTGGTAAGCATTCCTACAATAACGGGTAAATAATCAGAGATGGAGAGATGCATTATTCTAACATCAGTATTTGCTGATATTCAGATTGTTTTCTGCTATTTGCACAGCAAGAAACAGGATAACATCAGCTAATGGCTGTGATAAATATTTATTTGGTTTGTACAGATTGTATTGCATAGACGCTCACTTTCAATGAGAGTCACTGAATTTAAATAGATTTGCATTGTTTTTTTGACACTAAAAAATGTATCTGGCCTCTTGGTTTTTGTTTTATAGAAAAGATCCATTTTATGTGAAATATTATGGTAAAACATTTTTTCACATTTGTACAAACCCATTTCTACTAATTCAAAGAGCAACAAAAGATACTTTAAGAAATTTTTAATTTATTTTTTTGATAAAGCATATTCTATTGTTTTCTTGCCATTTGAGGGAAAATTGATAATGATAATTGACATCAACTATCGGCTAAATGATTATTTTAAACCGGTGTTGATCAAGAATTTTATAGTTGATGTATTCCTAGGAGGAGCTCTATCCTGATGTGTAAATTATGTTAATTTCTCTGGTTGTAGTTTTGTGCGCTCCGTCACGATGGACAAGTGGAAAGATATAGAGCTGGAGAAGATGAAAGCAGGAGGAAATGGAAAATTCCGCTTGTTCCTTGAACTACAAGATGATTACGATCCAAATTGGACTTTACAGGAGAAGTACAACAGCAAAGCGGCAGCACTCTTTCGGGACAAGGTGAGCTGAAAATTAAAGGGTTGCCTCTGTTACCACCTGACTTGCTGGATTGAAACATAAAATAGAGATTGAATATGCAAGTTTTTTAAATAATAGGTTAATAACAACCATGTCAAGATGGCAGTCTTAAGCTCCTTTCATACTTGTTCTGAAAAGCAGTATTGTTGTGGATCTTGTCTTTTATACCATTTTCATTCAGAACAGCGTTGTAGACAAGCGGCAACCTCCCGCTAGAAAAAGTGATGCATATGCGGAAGTGCAAAAAATTGCAGGTCTCTCCTCATCCACTGGGAGCTGGCTGCAAAACAGAACAATTTCCCATTGGGTCCTATGTTAAAGGGACTATACCCGATTTCACGTCCGGCTAGCTTAGTTAGCGATAGCGGCTATTTTTTTTTTTAGCTTTTGTGTGACGCTTTTTCTTCGCTAAGGGGTTTAACTTTCAAATTCTGACTCCGGATCACTATGGGAACTCTATAACTGGCTGATCGGAGTCTGGACGTTCCAAAAATTAACCAGGCAGAGGAAGCGCGTCACGCCAATGCTAAAAAAAGTAGCCACTTTTGTAAACTAAAATGCCCTGAACTCGGACATATGCGCAATCAATGAGTCATTAATTGTAACGAAATAACCCCTTTTACCACATATTATACTACGTAGAAAACCATTTTTCTTAGAAAGATTAAAATAATATCAGGTATAGTTCCTTTAAGGAACTACAGTTCAGCTGTTTGTCCACTAGAGGGTGTCAGAGTGTGTGCAGATGTAATAAGCATGTGCTGCTGCCTTCAGGTGTACATCAGCTGCTCAGTCATGATGTGCGAAGCAGGGAACCCCAACACCAGGTGCTCGCAGGGATGCGTGAACTCCACATGGTCCAACGGTCACATGCACCACCACCGTAAGAGAGAGGCCGTCATCCAGACCGCCACGCACCTCGTCTCCCAGGGGCCCCTACGTCTGAGGCGGGCAGCGGACTCCAGGATCGGAGGCTCAGGTATGGAAACAGCCTGAGTATTTTCAGAGTCCCGGTTAAAAGGTGGACATGGCTGAATCAGAGCTGTGCCTCTCTGTGTCTGCAGACATCAACCTGAACCTGAACCTGGTCTTCATGGCTGGATGTCTCCTTGCTGCTGTCGGCATGGTCTGTGGTGTGGTCCTGTACAGAACCAAGGCCTCCCGGGTCCAGTACCAACCTCTGCCCTCATGTGAAAGCTAAACCTGCAGCTCCATCAATCATATTAACAGGGATTTTAGGGGTTTTGGTTTAATTTCCTCGTTTGCATTAAAGCTAATGAATGATGTTCAGAATCAGAATCAGAATGAGATTTATTAATTTTCAGTACAAGGAATTTGTTGTGACATAAATACATAAATATGCCTACATAAATATAAATATGAATATAAATATGAAACATTAAAGATATGAACACAAACAAACTGAACCACTGTGTTTAATCGTGTACGCAGCTGGTTTCTTTTCAGCTGAAAAAATAAATCTGAGTTGGTGTATCTGGAAAAACAAATTCTTTGTTCTTATGACTTGAGATATAAAATTCTCCTAATCACTATATTGAATCCTATACAGGTGAAATAATTGTGTGTTTGGGTGAAATTAAAAAAACTCTATGTTAAATCATGATTGAATAAATTGACTGTAAAACACAGAGGTCTCTACTTTTTATTGTTGCTCACTATAACCAGGTCTCTTTTACCCATGAACATTGTTTTAGTGACAGCTTGACAGGTATTAAGATCGATTGTGCTTAAACGCCAGCGAGACTGAATTCAGGAGTTCAAAGTAAAGAGGCGGATTGTTTCAGAAGTTAAGGAGCATAAACCAGAGTCCTGGATCTGAGTCTGGAATATGGATCCAAGCTTTAAAAATAAGTAAGACCAACTAGATCCTAAAACTAACAGGAAGTCTGCGGTTCACATAGGAGCTGCTAAGTTCAGAGAAAACTGCAGGTGAATAAGTGACAACTGATAAAAAACAGGAGTCATGATGATCCAGCAGAGTTATAGGAGCTATATCCGATATCATATCACATGGGGCCCAATGGGAAATTGCTCTGTTTTGCCGCCAGCACCTAGCGGATGAAGAGGGAACTGCAGTTTTTTGCACTTCCGCATGGGTATCACTTTTCTAGCGGGAGGTTGCCTCTTGGTAAAGCCCCAATCACAAAGTCATCTCAGGGCACTTACCAGCCAATCAGTCACAGATGTCATAATGTTTTTAGATTTTTATTTTTTTAAGCTTCATAAAGATTCATTATACATCTCTAAACTCCTGCACAGCTCTCCACAACATTTGCTTCACTTTGGATTATTTCAATGTATAAGCTGCTGTTTGTTTGCTGTTATACCCGCAGAGCTCACATCCTTCAGGAAATTTGTTTTCTTTTAACTTTGACTTAACTTAATTTAACTTAACTCTATTGTTAAAATGTGGAGGGGTTTTATTTAAAACATATATTTAAACATGCTTTGTCCTATTCTTTGAATTTAAAGGACTAATGCCTGTTTTAGTCTAAAATGGCTCACATCTACAGCTTTCCTGGCCCTGACTACTGAAAGAGAAACTTATCCAAATTGTGTTATGTTTAATTTATTTATTTTATTTCTATCTTTGAATTTATTTCAATTTTAGTTATTGTATCTATTATTTGTTTTCTGTTTATCTATTATATGTTTTCTATTTCTTTTTTATTCATATCTGTTTTGTTAAATTCTTTAGCTTTGCGTATTTATTTTTTCTTTTTAAAGTATAAATTCTTATATTATTCATTAAATCATTCTTTTTGCACCTGTTGTGTTTTATTTTCCTAATTTCCCTGAAGAGACCTGCCCCAGGGGATGAATAAAGTTTGATCTAATCTGGTAAGATCTTGGATTTGTCTTGTCTGTGCAATATGCTGTAAAAATAAACCTGCCCAGCATGAATGTCAGCGATGAGTCAGGGTGACCGGACTTGACCTAAATCTGGAATTTCTTTGTTTTTAGGTCATATTCAGACTTCAGTCTGGTTTTATTAACTGCGAAGACAAATCATTGAGAAATTATATATAATTTAGCTTTGATGTTTGTGATTAATGACGTTTCTGTTGTTGCTCCATCACCGTGCGGACACACAACTCTGATTAAGCAACAGCAAAAATCTCAAGGGTTTATTTTCGTGATTAAATGAAAGTTCATTCATCTCTTAAAGTCACAATAAGTTGTGACTTTCCATTGCTCTTTCTTCTTTTCATGTCTTGTTCTGAGTTTCATAGATTGTTGACCTCCATTACTGAAAAGGCTTTCTTTCCATTGTGTGACGCCCTGGTGTTGAACTTGTGTGCAAATAGAAAAAATAAACTTTTTTTTTTATATGTTCCGTGTTTCAAAGGATTTATGTCTGTCACATCTGTGACCGATGCTGAGCAAAACAAAAGGGACAAAACATGAAATACCTCTGTCTTAGTTAAAGAATGGAGCGAATGCTAAGAAAGGTGTGTCGTCCTGATTTTTCGCACGGAACAATAGAAGTACAGTCAAAGTGTTGATCCATTTCTCATCCACCCATGTCACTTTCACATAGCTAAACTTTAAAGTCAAATAGATCAAGAGTTTTACTGATTTCTGAAGTTCTTCTAGAATATCTTCTTTTTCCCATTTTCAACATTTTCAAGGAAAGCAACGTCAGGTTTAGAAAGTATTTCATGCTTTAATTGCTTTACAGGAAACATTAAAAAACAAGTATGAAGTTAAATTAAAGCAGAGACAAATCAGAGCTCAGGTCTAGATCAGGCTCAAGGCTTTCTCCCAGTTTGTTCGAGTTTTTAAGTTACTGAGCTGAATGCATTTAATCACGCTTTTTCTAAAAAAGAAAAAAAAGAAAAAAAGAGAATGCTAATCATTAATAACATTTAGAGTTCTCTTTTCCGGCAAAGAACAAAGTACATTACTAACAAGCCTCGTTATTTCGACCTTCCAGCCACCACATTTTCAATTTTCCTCGTAGGCAAAGTTTATTCATATAGCACTTTTCAGGTTCAAGACAATTAAAGGGCTTTACATTAAACATTAAAAGCATAAGAATTACAACAAAATCATTCTAAAATAAAAATACACATCAAGTCCTAACAACTACGAAACTACAAACTAAATTTCGCTCCTCTTTCAGATGCCCTTTGTTCAGGAACCAAGGAAAAACAAAAACCAACAGATGTAAATGTTGTGAAGTAATATTCATAAGTAATCGTTTGTTTCATTCGTCATAGTGATGGGAGATACAGCCCTTCTATAAGATTTGAGTCCCCAAGAACAGGTCCTCCAACTATTTCAGGCCCCAACTCGTTGGTTAAAGCCCTGTTTCCACCAAATGGTTCCGGTTCGGTTCACTACAGGACGGGTCAGTATGCAATTTCTATGCATTTCCGCAGGCAAAAAAACTGGGAATCGTTCGTTCTTGTGTGACTCAGCAATATTAAACAAGCCAGAATAGGGCTATACTGTATTGGAATATGCACTGGATTCTTTTTTTTTTGTTTTTTTGTTTTTGTTGTTTAAAGCTATGTGAGATAAGGTAAGAGGACAACATGCTGGATGTCCACCATTCTTCTTCTGTTTCAGGGGCACATTTGTCTTTGTTAGAATTTAAGGAATGTTTCACAACACTATGACATCTAGCTATTATATAGCTGATGCATCTGTTGCTATAAAAACACTGCCCACAGAGTGAAGGTACAGCTGGCTGTGGAAATGCAACAAACCTGCTGCAGGAAACAGGGCTGTTTTCTATTCAGTGCATTTATAAAATCTTTATTTTCATGTATTTGTTGTAAAATAAAAATGCAATTTATCATTGTTTGCCATTTAAAATCCAACCTTTAAATGGACACGGATCTTTGGTTGACTGAGACACCAGTTGTTTGGGATCAGAATCCCCTGGTTAGACACTCATACAAAGCTGAATGTCGTCAGCATAATTATGACCAGATATTTGAAAGAGGAAGCATGTAGATACTAAACACAAAGGGGCCCAACATGGAGCCCTGGGGAACTCCACATGTAGATGCTGAACAACAGGGGGCCCAATGTGAAGCCTTGGGGAACTCCATATGCCATCTCAGAGTAGATTTGTAATTACCAATTACTATAGTCCCATCTTTAAGCTATGATTAAAACTAATTCAGGACAGGAGCAGAGATTCCCACACAGTTTTTCTAGTCGGTTTAACAGGGTATTGTGATCGACTGACAACAAACAAAGCCAAAACCAAAGTCAGTGTTGTCAATAAACCGTGGCCCTTCTAGAAGTTGGACTTGGACTTCTTGGTAGGGTGGTAGGCTATGGGAGCTCTGTGTAAATACTGAACAACAGGGGGCCCAACATGGAGCCATGGAGAACTCCACATGTAGATGCTGAATAATAGGGGGCCTAACATGGAGCCATGGGGAACTCCACATGTAGATGCTGAATAATAGGGGGCCCAACATGGAGCCATGGGGAACTCCACATGCAGATGCTGAATAATAGGGGGCCCAACAAGGAGCCATGGGGAACTCCACATGTAGATGCTGAATAATAGGGGGCCCAACAAGGAGCCATGAGGAACTGAAGCACAGTGGGATCATCTGGATAGAGAAGGGAACAAAAGGCAGAAGCATCCAAAGAGGAGTTTTGGAAAAGTCTTTCAAGGATCGTGGAGCACTATTCCTGGAGACTACTGAAAGAAATAAGGATTTAGATGAGGGTTCAAACTGATTAGTGATACAGCTGATCATTTATTTATAACTCTACTAAATATGTCCAGTCTTATTTACTATATTTGCATTCATGTCAAAATTTCTGATGACATCACTGCAGCTAATTCCTGTTTTTATGACCGTATATGAAAGACTTTTCATGTCAAACTGCATCTGCATGAAGGTTGCATTAATAAATGATAAACTTATGTAAACGTCTCCATGCTGTCAGAGTTGAGAAATGTATGGTTTCACTGAGCATACTGGTGTTACAACAGATATTTACAGTAGAAATCTGTATAATCCTGTTTACTCAACCAGTCCTGCAGCAAGTTATTGTTCTGAAACAGATCAATAACCTGATCGCAGGTGCCCCCACCTTCGCCGACAGGTGTATACAAGATGCTGCAGGTGGATGTGAGCGGCATCTGGGGAAGCAGAGTTGAGTCAGAGCATCAACATGGCTTCCACTGGACTGGTCCTCCTCCACCTGCTGCTGCTGGTCTCACTGGTGTCGGCTGCTCATTACTTTGGGGGAACCACAACCTTCACCTACAAAGGAAAAACCCAGATGGAACATTTAAAGTGAAGCTTTTTTTTCTTCTTCATTTACACATGTAGCATTACTCCTTTTAAGGATCCCAGAGAAATATTTTATTTTTCTAATTTCTTAGTTTTTCTCGTCTTTTTCTTTAGTCAGGCCGATTTTTCTAGTGATAATTTGCCATGTAAGATTTAAATAATGAAACAGATTTTTATAAGAAGCCTTAAGGGCTGAATAGGTAAGTATACATTTTAAATGATAAACTGGGAAAATAGTGACATAATCTCTTAAAATGTCATCTTAATTTCTAATTTAATTTAATCTGGTTCGAAACTGTGTGATCTTGTTTTGTACAAACCAAACGTGATGTCATTTATGTCTTTCAGCGTCACTTATTTATTATAATCCTGATAAAGAAATGCCTGAAAGTTAATAATTAAATCCACTTTAGTTTTAATAATTATTTCCTGTTCGATGCCTCTGAGTTGTTCATGTTTGTCCTGGATGCATCCTGGAAGTAAGACGAGTCCTCTCAGGAATCCGCCTCATCTCTTCCCTCAGGTGGCTGTTCGAAACTGGGCGACCTTTGATGGATGTGCCACCCTCAGCTGGGGCTGTGCAAGCGGGAACTGTGCCTCCATCAGCAAAACTCAGAACTACGTCATCGACCAGAGCACCAACTCCCCCCAGTCCACCCGCCAGTGGTGCGAAACGGAAACCGTGGAGATGAGGAAGGTGACCAGTGACATGCCGTTTCAGATGAGGTAACGCGTTTAAAAGTGCTTTATGGAGTCCTTGCTATGGAACCCTGTTTCTGCCACTTAAAATAAAAAAATGTAAGAGTTTTTTAATTTGGGGATGCTGAAACGGGCTCCTGTCCCTTCTTGACGTCCTTTCTGAAAGCTGACCTGTTTTCAGGGCGTCGAGCTGTTGCTGGATCGCTTCACGCAACAGTGCCAGCAACTGGAGGATGAATAGTTTGGTGGATTTGGGAATCAGATCCGACACCAAAGAACCAAACAGATCCCCAGACATCGCCATCCTTCCCTTCATGAGGTAATTTTCCACTCGGACTCTAGTCTCATGTACGGTTCCTCCTCCAGAGTTCTGACCGGTGTTTACGCCCCGCCAGGGTTCCTCAGAACTGCCCGCGGACGTACAAGCTGACATCTTTTGATCCCGACGGTGACAGAGTCCGGTGCAGGTATGGCAGCGTCGCCGGTGTGGAGTGTGATAAATGCATCACACCTGCGGGGTTCCACCTTGACCAGGTCAGTTAAAAAGCTCAGACACGCTGATTTCCCATAAACTAGATGACGCTTCGCCTCTTTTAATCACACAATCCTCACATTTTGCAGGACCCATCAACAAGCATCCAAAACCTGCACAAAGAAGCCTTTGAAAGCGACTTTGATTTTTGAAGTTTTCACCATAAATGAGGATTCCTGAAGGAAAATGTTGGATCCAGGTTATTATGCTTTCTGAAGTTTTTCATTAAAATTAAGAAACCTTTAAATAAACCAGTAGTTTCTATTTAAATAAATATATAGTGAATTTTTAGCATGGAAGATTTTTTGACAGTATTTTTCTGGCACCCAGTATTTATTTCTCCTTTCTTTCTACAGTATATATGAAAGCAAAAGTAAATTTATTACATGACTGTTTCAAGTTTGATCATTTATCAACTGTTTACATTGTATAGTTTTGTAAGAAACAAATCTAAATGCAAAGAAATATTGGATGTTTTTTTAGGGTGAATATTGAAGGTTAAAGGATTGTTTTAAGAATACAACTTGTTTAAGCCCAGGCTTTAGATCCCAACTGGTTTCTACTGATTTGAAGCTAATGTTGTCTCAACTGGGAAAAAGAACTGGGGCAGAGTTGGTTTTTCATTCATACCAAAACTGATATTTTAACATAAACTGTTCTTTAGCTCCATCTTTTATCGGTCAGATGGTCAGATGAAACCACCATTTTCTTTTTTTTCAGGTCTGCTTTAAGCAGCTATCAAAATGCCTCCCAGTCCCAGTCCCAGTCCCATTCTCATTCCCATAGTGCTCCACTTTCACAGTAAGTTCCAAATCCATCTCCATGCATTAAACGCTCCTTCCTCTTGGTTTTTGGACTGATTTCAAGATTCTCTTACTGGTCTTTAATAGTTTCCATCCTGAATATTTTGGAGAACTGGTTGTGCATTATGAGCGTTGTAGAACCCTGGGGTCTGCAGGCTGAAGCTTTTTGCTTGAAATTGTTGTTTTTATCTTTAGAAAAATGTGTTTATTCTGTCTATAAGATATGCATGTGTTTCCAGGTCTGGTATCTATCAGTCTGAGATAAGGTGTGTCGTGGTGGGCGTCGAGA
>JAVQJG010083474.1:0-14121 GCA_036024015.1 Craterocephalus amniculus | reverse complement strand
GGATAAAAGTGAAATAAAACTGCACTTATCCAGATCTGACAACAGTTTACTTCACTGATCCTGCATCTGCGTTGATGATTTGTTGCACAAAATCCACGGACACGGCAGTAATGACTCGTGTAAAATTATCTGAGAGTGCAGCTCATCTAACCGCTGCTCTTAGAAACTGATCATTGCATGTAAGCAATAGATTGTAAATTTGTATGTTGAAGCAGAGCCGGAAAAAATACCGTGACCCGGCGCGTTTCCCTACGCAGGAGTATAAACCAGCCTTTAGGGTGAGGAGCTTGGTCATCCAGGAGAGGCTCAGAGTAGAACTGCTGTTCCTCAACATCCAGAGGAGCCAGATGAGGTGGCTCGGCCATGGGGAGGCATTCCAGACACGTTCCACCAGTATGAGAGCCCGAGGTAGAGCCAGGACACCCTGGAGGTTTTATATCTCTCTAATGGCCTTGGAGCTCCTTGGAAATCCCCGGATGAGTTGGCTGATGTGGTTTTGGAGAGGGAGGTGTGAGCTTTCCTAATAGGCTGCTGCCCCCATGACCCAGTCCTGGACAAGTAGATGGATGGTTGTGATTCAAGTCAACAAAAGTTACAGATGCATCTCTTTTCCTAGCTGAGACAGGGTACACCCTGGACTGGTCACAAGCCCATCACAAGGCTCTGGTGAAACATGACATGGATTTATTCCTGGACAGGCCAGTGACTTTTCTAAACACAAATTAATGAGGTAAAAAAGGTTGAATCTGTGTGTTTGGAGGGAAAAACTCCTCCTCTGCTGTATATATGATCTGCTGTATATATAAACTGTGCTGATTGTGCAACTGAACAAAAAAAGCAGTAAAACACGGATGTCTGGTTACTTTGGCTTCCCTCCATCTTCTTCAGACATCATTCTACATGGAAAGTGGGATTTGAAGGATCTTTCCCATTAACTACCAAGGTGTTTAATTCCAGTATTAATAGTAAACTCAAGAAACTGTGACATCCTGAGTTAACCCTAAACCCGTTCCCACCGTAATAATCTGGTTCTTTTCTCTCTCCCTGCAGACCTCCAACTGAAACAAGTCTGTGAAAGAGAAGGTCTTAGTGTCTGCCTGTACCAGCAGGAACTAGAACCTCCACAGGTTAAAAAGAATCAAGAAGAACCAGAACCTCCACAGGTCAAAGAGAACCAGGAAGAACAAGAACCTCCACAGGTCAAAGAGAATCAGGAAGAACCAGAACTTTTACAGATGGAAGAAGATCAGCAGGAACCAGAACCTCTACATATACAAGATGACCATGTGTACCTAGAACCATTACGGATCGAAGAGGACCAGGAGGAACTAGAACTTTTACAGATGGAAAACGACCAGGAGGAGCTAGAACCTCTCCGGATGGAAGTAGACCAAGAGGAACCAGAACCTCCACAGATAGAAGACGACCAGGAGGAACCAGAACCTCCTCAGATGGACGTGGAACAGGAGGTCCGTTCCAGTCAGAATGGAGATCAGCTCGTTCTGAAGGATGTGACTAACATGATGGTCCAGAACCAGTCTGAACCTGGATCTGCAGACATCATCTTCGTCTCTGAAAAGAGCAGGATCCGGTCGGAGGAGGAAACTGATCATCCACCCAGATTGTTGGACCTCATGATTCCTGAAATAAAGCTGCACAGAGTCGGTACGTAGACCTTCAGCCTAAATGGTGTAATTCTATAAGAAGCAGACATTTGATCATTATTTTTGTCCCTTATTTGGTTCTTTAGCTTTTTAACAGTAAAAAAAGAATCATTCAACATTTTAATTAATTAAAATTTAATCAAAACATTTAAAATAAGACACCACGCTGATGCTGGATGACCCCACATTCAGCAAGTCAAACTGATTTCCATGGTCATGTGACAAGATCAGCTTTGTTTTTGGGTAACTGGACGGGTGGCCTACGGGGAACCTTGTGGCACATCCCAGATCCGGTGGGACGGATTTTCTTCTGTAGGAGGCTGTACCTGGTCAATGATTCAATGATATCGGTCCAAAATCCTAATATCGGACAAAAATCGATAGAGTAACCAGTTATCAAACACACTTTTATTTTGAAAATATTTTCTTTTAAACTAAATGTTAATGCCAGATGTCATTAATAAAGAAAGTTTAAATGATGATCTAGTTGCTTTTAGTGATGAATGGAAATAATTGTGATCAATCTCTCATTATGTTGCTTTATATCGTTTC
This sequence comes from Craterocephalus amniculus, assembly GCA_036024015.1. Lineage (NCBI taxonomy): Eukaryota > Metazoa > Chordata > Actinopteri > Atheriniformes > Atherinidae > Craterocephalus > Craterocephalus amniculus. The sequence continues at coordinate 11,905 of JAVQJG010083474.1, read as the reverse complement.
ATTTCGATAGGAGGATCCCAGATCAAATCGAATCGAAATCGTATCGTGACTGAATTTGAGATATCGGCAAACATCGAATCGCTGTATCACTATATCGATTTAATATCGTATCTTGATCAAACCAGTTATTCCCACCCCTACTAATCTGTAACAGGCGGTTGAAAAACACTGATTGACTTCACAAACACTTCCAAGAGCCGCAACAGGAGAAGTGAAGAGTAAAGCGTGATCAAGCCTGGAGGAAAACACCCATCAGAAGCTTCAAAGGAAGATCTGAGCACCAAGCTGCTTCTGAGAAACAACAGAGTCCTTCAGAGGGAACCGTGTCTGACAGCAGGGAATGCTGAAGATGAATGGGAAACAAACACACCTGAAGAATTCGCCACTTGAAAAGACTTGCCATCCATGCGTTGCCCTGGAGACGGGTCGGGATGTAAGGGGATCAAACTGAGGCCTAAATATGAGGAGGCTGCCCATCATCCGCGAAACAGTGATGCAGCTCGATATGCGCTGTTGTTACACAAGCCGCGGGCATTTATCTCATTTCCACACACACACACACACACACACACACATTAAATTACATCCCAGTGGGACAAGAATTTTCTCCTCGTTTCATTTAAAAGGTTTGGTTTGAAAATAGCAACAAACGCGACGCGATCAAAGGCCTCGCCGTCATTTAGCATCAAATCTCTGCAGGTCCGCGCACACCAGCGTCCTCTCCCCTTCACGCACACCTTCCCCGCATTGTTTTCCTCACCTGAACCGCTCCTGGCCGGCCGTGTCCCACAGCTGCAGCTTTATTTTAACCCCGGGCTCGACATCAAGCGCGCGGGCGTAAAAATCCACGCCGACCGTGGGGTCCGCCACATCGCTGTAGATCCCGTCCGTGAAGCGCTTCAGCAGCGACGACTTTCCCACCGTGGAGTCCCCGAGGAGGATGATTCGGAACTGGTATTGCCACAAAATATCCATGGCATGACTAGAGGGGTGAGATACAGCGGTGTGTGCGCGCGCGGGGTTTGTGTGCGTGCGGAACAAAGCCCTGCGCGCGGCGGCGTGTTTACACGGAGTCCCGGTCTGCAGGAAGAGACGCGGAGCGCGGACTGGGCGCAGGGATCATGTGACAGATTTACCTATGCTCTACTGCTCCCATTTCACACATTAACCCATAAACCGGCCGTCAATGGACCAGTTGTGTGTTATGAAAAATAACTTATTGAGATCTTAAGCTGTGAGAAAACAGTTTGGTTTATTCTGATTTAGCCGCTTTTATTTGTACTTTCATTTCCAACGTGGAAGTTATAATATCGCACACAACGCCCCTTGAAATTTGAAGCCACAGATCAGGGGAAGCTGTGTTGCTGTCCGTGGTTCTGAAGCTAAAAGGTCCTTCATTTGAAGCTCTGGCCTGATTGTGTCATATAGTTCTCTCTTTTAACACAGTTATAAACATTTAACCACATTCCTGGGGGTTAAAAATGTTAGTGGAGAATGACAATCTTAGTGGTGGGATTAAAGTAATTAAAACCTGGAAGTAAACTTCCCAGAAACACTAGGTTTCTAAAAACCCAAAGAAGAATACATTTCCCATGATGCAAGTTCTCCACGTGATCTACGCGGGCCAATGAGCGGACGATAGATGATGCTATATAAAGCTAGCGGCGGTTTACGTTTTTCTCTCTGTATCCGTAGTCATCCAATGCGAAGGAGAGTCAAAGACAACTTTTCGGTGAGGCTGCACTTATTTCCGATTTCGCTCATTGTTTTAAAAGTCATATTTAAGTTTCTTTTCGTATATCGTCTGATCGTATGAAATTCTGTTTAACTTTTCACGATTAAACGGCTCATTCTAAGGTAGCCATTACTCAGGAAAACGCACAAGCTTATGTTCAACTAGCAAAGAGGAGCTGTGGGTATATTAAAATGTAGTTACGTTTTATATTTACTTTGTAGTACAACGTTTCTTCAGCATCCGCTGTTTTACCATGACTTTTAAAAGAGGCCTAACCTCATGTTAGCTTCACGATAGCTTAAATGCTAACGTGCCTTAGCCACGTGGTCAAGAGGAATCTTTATCACATCTTTTTTATTTTTATTAAGTTATTAATTGCCATAACTTAAAGATATAACGCTGTTGCACAGCCCCACATGAAATATTTCATTTCTTTTTTGTTTAAGTATTAAGCTTTTTATAACTTTATTAAAATGGAGTTACTCGTTCCATTCGGCTATGCTAAATGAGCTAACAAAATGGCTGTGGATTAGAGTCCTGATATTTGGTGTGTGTGTATGTATATATATTAAAAAGACTGCTTATTTTAAATATAAAAAGCGCTAAATAAGTGTAACATCTGCGCTTAGATGGACTTGTTGCATTGGAACTAATCCATTTAACTAACCTGACATAAAAACCAAAATTAGACTAAAATCCCTCTGAATGGTCCAGTTTAGCTGAACATGTTTCCTGTATCTTCTCCTTTGCACGATCAGCTGAAAAAAGCAGCCCATCCATCCTCTGCAACCATGGATACCAGCACAGCATGCAGGTGAGATTCAGTCTGCGTTGCTTGCCGCGGGCTCCTATCGAAGCCGTTCATGTTCTCATGTAGCAGCGAACGGTCAAATGGAAGCCGAGATGAAGACTTCCACCGACGGTCGCTGTTCAGTTTAAATGTAACTGTTTCAGCAACATTTAGGGGAAGGACATTGACATCTACCTGCATTAAATCACTCAATGCCATGGTAGGAAAGGTTCTATAACTAGATTTAACTTTTTTTTGCAGATTTTCATCTACATTGAAGCAGATCATTCCCACAGATGACTCTCACTCAGGTAAACAAAGTCCAGGACCAGGATGCATCTGTTCTGCAACAGGCTGTGATGACAAACTTGCCCTCACTGAGATTAGGCTTGATTGATGTTTTATGTGACTGAGCCTTAACTACAATCCCATAATAACCCAGCTGCTGATTTCCAGTTGCTAACTGAATGTGTCTGCCTGCAGGCGACGGGCCGAGCTGATCCTGATCCAACACTGTGGGGAACCAGTCATGCCCAGGTAATTTTCCTCTGGACTGGTGGGGGCGCTGTCAGCGTTATTGCATGTCATCCTAAGGGTCTGAGCTTGTTGGTAGCTCATGGCTCTCCAAGGTCATGCAAGAACATGGGGGTGGTCTCTGCTGCTGTGGCCTCACCTGCCTCCAGCAGCCACTCAGCTGTCCTACAGACGACCTGTACGAGCCAACATGTGGACAGCTCATCTAACACTTGTTTGTTCTTATAGGCTTTAATCTGCTCATGATGACCCAGGACTGTCCAGTGTGGCTGCTTGTGCAGCTTCCATCTGAATGTAAGTTATAGAAAGTTGTTTTTAGATGGCTTTGTCTGATCAATGATGACGTTTTATTACATTGAGGACTGTTGGATGAAGCTTGCGGATATGGGACTGAGATCAGGCTTTCATCCTCGTGTCCAGGAGATGTTGCAGATGAGGACTGACTGAAGTGTTTTTTTTTTTTTTGTTTTTTTAATAGGTCCACCTCCGTTTGAATGGCTTCCATGGTGATGTGCTGAAGTCGCTCCACACACAAGGAACAGCCATTTTAATGTGGAGTTGCTGAAGGCTGAACTGGTCCTGCTGGGTCCAAGTGTCTGACCTTTAACCAGAGATGGAGAGAACTAATTATGTTCAAGTTACTGTAACTGAGGAGTTTTTGTAAATATGTTTAATTAAAGAATTTCTCCACTTCATTGGAGATCTCCCCTATTACGAGTCGGCTTTTATTTCATTATATGGAAAAAGAGTAAAAGCCTTGCTAAATGCACAAACGGGTGGTCAGCTGCAGTTATACCAGCCACTAATACATTTTCTTTCACTCATATTCTCATCTTGAAGATTCAATCGCATTTCTCTCAAGCCCATAAAGCACCGAGCAGGACGAAACGGTGGCATTCGAGTCTTATTTTGACAAATGATGCCTCCAGGAGTTTGCATCAGTTCTGTTATTTGCAGTGTTTCATTAGAGCGCATGAAACCCCACGTCAGTCATGATCACTGATTTTTCACACGTTAATGCTTTTCCAGCGAATGTTTCACCGGAACAAGACTTTCCATCATTACCCACTTTATAGTAAATCCTGAACGGTGTTGTGTCTAACGCTATGGATTGTTCATCTCTGCAGCCACTGTACTTTGATGTTTGCAATAACTTAGTTAACTTTTTTTTCTGTGCATCCAAATCATTCTGTTCATTAAGTTAAAACCATCCTCAAGCAAAATATTTGTATTTACAATAGTTTACAATTTCAAATTTTTTTTTTTTTTTACTAAAGTCGAAGAAGCTGTACTTTGACATCTTTATTTTTTCAACCATGTAAATGCTGTACAATAAACATGGTGTCCACTGACGCTTAAAGCATTAAAAGTTGATAAAATGATTCTGGGAAAATAAAGGCCCTTAAAAGTATTGAGTCTTAATTGTGATTTCATGAAGCATTTAAATATAGTTTGTTTGACTTCTGTCCAAATGGTTTGACTGTAAAAGCTATCCATGATTTTTTTTTCCCTGTTCATTGTAAATAAAAACACACATACTAGCAAATCCATGACGTTATGCATATTATGATGGCGTATATCTTCCTCCTGGCGTGAAACAAAAATCCAATAAAAAAGACTAAGTACTTTTGGACTCCCGGTTAGAGTTGCACGATGTTAAACAATGACTCCAGCCTGTTGCTGAGAATAAAGGTTAGTTTGCTTCAGCATCAGCTGTGACACCACTCTCCACGTCCAGGCTACACTACAGCTATGACACCGCCCCTCCTCTGCCCACAGGTATATTTCAGTAAACCTACCTTTGGTTTAGATCATGCTTTCGAGCTTTATTCTTTCCTATCTTATCTGAGGTCTGTTGTAAAGTGGGCGTCATACCCAAATGGGTGATGAGGTGTTTCAACACCTGCACCTTTCCTGCTTTAAAAAAATTCCAAGTTTTGCACAAACTTGTCACTTTGATCCTCTGTCTCAGCGTGGGCTCCTCTCCTGGAGGACACTTGTTTTTTTTTCTCATCGTTTTTAAATCATTCAACTAAGCAAAGCAATGCAAGGGAAGATCTAAAAGTCTTGCTGAGGGCAGGAGAGGGGAACTGGCCAGGAAAAAGAGGGCAAAAATGAGACATTTTTAAAAGGTCTAGATTTAATATAAAGATTTAAATGATTTTACACTGGGTGATGCTGCATTGAATGACTGCTGCACAAAGGCTTCCATGATGAGGAAAATGGTATTAGCCAAATCATCAGTTTTATCTGTTTTTTCATCATCAGCTTTTTAACCCTATCTTACAGATGTGGTGGTTTTATGACAGATATAATCACCATGCAGACGGTTGGTGAGATGATGCTTTTATAAATGTTGCATAATGACCCAGAGCAGGGATAATTGGTTTGGTTCTAAGAGCAAAACATGCTTGCGATGAGGTTTTAAAGTTTTTTGGAAAGTTTTTAAAAAGTCTTAAAAAGGTACTGAAATTAACTTACGGATTCCTGCATATATCCTGATAAAAAGTAAAGCCCACAATTCTTCTGTTTAATTGTCCCTTTTTATATTCCAAAAGACATTGTTAAAATGCACAAGACTACAGTAGTACATATATACAATAAGGCCACACCAGTGGAGGGACATCTGTGGTACTGGATCTGCATCTCATGACGTCTCCATGCAGTTTGTTCCAGGGCTGAGCGGCCACATCTGGCCTCCAGCTGCCTGTTTTTCAGTTCATCGGGTCCTAAATAAAAGCAGGAATTTCATGCCGAGTCAGATGTGATTGCAGGAAGTTTCAATTCGGCTATTTCCGAGTCGGGGGTGCTGCTGCCGCTCCGGTCGCTGTAGGTGTCCCTGCAAAGACAGCGATGGCCTTTGAATATTTTTATTTTATTTTAAATGCGTTGGCATGCTGTCTAGTTACCGTGGAGACAGGCGGCAGCCCTTCTGTAAGTAGCTCTGTAGTTTCCCTGCAGCAGCCAGCAGCAAACCCAGGTAGGGAGGCGATGGATTGATGGGGCGGGAGGTGAACTCTGGGTGGTACTGCACTCCCACAAAATACGGGTGATCTGAAAAGAAGTAAAACCATTTATAAAGCATGTTTCATACATAAAATGCTATTTTTCTCATCTAAAAACTTCATACCTTTTAATCACCCCCATGAGGGAAACACTAAGTAAAATCTGACCAGATAAACAGTAAAAACTAAAGAGCTGCATGTGAAGAACCAGAGACAAGGAGTTAATTATAGTAAACAGGAGAACAGGGGGGGTTTGAAATAAAAAATGATTTCTGAATTGAGCTACAAAGAAGGCCTTAGCACGGTTTAAATGGACATTCATCTTATCAGATATTTTAAACACCAGCCGTAACATAACTTTGTTTCTGAACCACAACATTAAAAATTCTAATGTAACACTGGAAAACTGTATGCATAATGAAGGATCGAGAGCTTTTAATGGTCCATCACTGAGACAAAGCCTGCCCGAGATGACCGTCCCATCAACGTAACGCCACATTCTGATTTTATGGCCGAACAAAAACACGTTTCCATTAGTGAGCATAAATGTGACAGCACTTCTTTGCCTCAGTTGTCTGCAAAATGATTCACACTCCTCTGTTAAAGAAAAGGCTTAATTCTTAATGGTACTTAAAGTAACCAGAGACTGAAAAAATTAATTATAAATTTGCTAAATTACAACTGAATGAAATAAGACATTGTTTTTAATTTAACTGAGTTGAAAAAAAAAAAACAAACAATTTGGACCAATGAGAGCACTTTGCTGTTGAGCAGGGGGCCAGAATACCTGTGGACAGGTGTAGAAGTCTGATGGAGAGTTCCAGAAAACAGCTGATTGCCGTGATGGCCTTAAAGGTTTGTTCAGCTTATTATTAGCTGATGTAACTAAGGATGCAAATTATCAAGTAATTCATTAAAAGGTGATAGAGAATCAGAATCATCATTTTCATTTTTTTGATGGCGTTTCAGAGTCTCCCTGCTGTTGAGAAAACACACGAAGTGCCATCATCTCCTTTTCCGGCATTTCCCCTTTTTTGAATTGCAGCCAAAAAACAGGCAATTTTTACTTTTACTTTGAAACACCCAGTTCCCCGCCGTGTGCTCCTGTAAATGCAAAGATGAAGCTGAAGAACCATCTCATCCCCAGTTATAACTTTCAGCCCATGTCTCTCTAAATAATGTAACGTTAGTGCACTGTATGAAGTTATATTTATAGTGAAACAGGTCTTGTTGTCATCAGTGTTTTCAGACCTCTGATATCTGAATAATGTCACATAGCAGCGGATTCACCAGCAGAGTGGGATATGATAATAAATCAGACAGTAGCGGTGCTGCAGCGGCATTTAGTGAGCTGATTAAACTAATAAAAATAGGCAGGGGAACTCTTGGGGAAGCGGAAACCTGCGGTGCTCCCAGCGAAATTGCAATTCTCGTGTGATGAATACGAGCTGCGGCAAAGTCGCTGAGCTGGTGGTATGAGAGGGAGCCAGGCTCAAAGCGCTGTGTGCGCGGCAGGTCGTGTGCGGTTGTTTTTGGCTGCGCCCGCAGTGTGCAAACTTCTTCCGCCTCCTCCTCCGATTCTGGCTTGAACAAATAAGGCTGGATCACCGAATAGCCCATGGCTAATGATATTAGCATTGAAAGTGAAGGCAATGGCCGCCAGCCAATCACCGAGTGCAGTTCATAGTGCTGACGGATGACGTGGACGTTTTACCTGCATTCCATAATGAGGTTGCCAGATAGCTCAGAAACGACGCCAAAAAGGGCAAAACAGTGTGTTATTCACCAAACACACATGCAGAGCACTTTGGACAGCCTTTTAAGAAGGTTCTGAACCATTACAGACCCAACCAATTTTTTGGGGCTACTTATCACATCACAGAACAAGGATTAATACCCTGTTCAACCATTCTCTATCACCTTAAATAGTTGTTAAATCTTATTGATCAATGATCAATTAATTGATAATCAGCAGTTTTTCTGAGAAGCTGAATTTCCCTCTGAATCAACAGCTTCCTTTCTACAAAAATCATTTTCATTGATAAGATTTTTTTACAGCAGGAACACAATCACGCATGGAACAACGCAAACAAAGATAAATATTATTATCATTATTATTATTATTATTTAGTAGTATTAGTATTTTTATTAGTAATATTATTATAAAACAACTTGTGGTCAGAGGACAGCTTCTCTTGTGTTTCCACATGTGCATCAAGAACGTCTAGTGTCAAGTGCACCCTCATGTGGGCTGGTGAGGAATTACAGGCGCAAAACGTCATTAATTGCAATTACTTCATTTCAATCTAGTAATTTTTTATGAATGATTAATTGATAATTGTTTTCATGTGACATATATAAATCATTTCTCATATTTTTTGCCTGTTTGTTACAAATGCTGCTGTTGAACCACCATTTTCATTACGTTTCTATATATTAATGCTTTTTTTCGTTTCAGCTCATACCAGGAGCAGCTGATTTTTCCTCCTTTAATATAAGAGTAGGAATCATTTTGCAGGAAGCTGTGTATACAGCAGGTTACTTGTGAAGTTGTGGTAAAGGCCTGAAAAAAACAGCTCCCCTGAAATCAAACCCTGTTTTTAGCCGTGCGGCTCGGCGCTCGGCCGTCTCACATCCGTGTAAAATCAGCAGCATGTCCTCCTCACCATCCAGCTCTATCACCTCCATCCGCTCTCCTTCCACATCCTGACCCACGAAGCGGAAACCTTTGTCTTCAAAGTGGCTTTTCAGCTCGGGGTTAACCTTTACGGGAAGATGTAACATTTTACAAAATAAAATCAAAAGATTTAAATCTTTCTGCTCTGAATGTTGATGATAAACCGTAAAGCCGGTGATACCTCAAAGCGATGCCTGTGCCTTTCCTCCACGTACTCGGCGTCTCCATACAGCTTACCTGCAACACAAGCAGCTGTGAGCAGCAGAAAAGCAGACCGGTGCCGACCTGAACGCGGCACGATGCTTACGCAGGACGCTGTTTGTGCTTTTGAAAATGGTCCGTCTCTTCCCCAGCCTCATGGTGCCGCCCATCTGCCCGGGGTTGTGCTCCGGCATGTCGATCACCTGACGTTAGAGAGGAAAATGCAAGTGAAGCCCGCCCACCGACACACGGAGCTGCTGTAGTGTGAGGGAAACCTACCACAGGGTGCTTCGATTCGGGGTGGAACTCCGTGGAGTTTGCATCTAAAAGAGACGGGAAGACACTTAATGATGAAACATTAACATTTATCACTGCAACCAAGCTTTTAAAACAAGGTTAAACTTTACAGAATCTAATTCTGACCATGTTATAGGGTGATGAGATTAAAACGAGGAGTTCATCAAACAGAATACACATCTTCATAATTATATACGTTTCTGTGCAAATATTCTCTTTTTCACTCAGGGGGGTAAAAAGGAGTGTGATCTACAGTCAGCTGTGCTGTGGCTGTGTTTTCCATCTGAGGTTAGGGGAATTTATATAAAACATGGATTTAAAAAAAAGAGCTTAAAAATTATACTTATTAACACTCCAACACTCTTATCATAACTGAGGTAGGTCAGGTGATATGTGACCAAGGCAAGGCAAGTTTTTTTGTGGAGCACATTTTCAGCTTCAAGACAATTCAAAGTTCTTTACATAAAACATTAAATGCATAAATGCAAGAAGAATTACAATAAAATGTGTTAAACAAAAAATCATTTGAATGATTAAAAGCAAGAGAAGTTTAAAGATACCATTCAGATTTAATTCATAAATACATGAGAAAAGGAGCCTACATGATGTGTTACTAACATTTAATGGGAAATTATGTTTTGATATAATTGTATATATGGATATGTATGTGGGTATGAGCATAATTTTGCTATAAATGAGTGTTTTTCTAGTAGGATTGCAATTTATCAAGTAATTTGTTAATCAATAGTTGTTTCATCTTATTGAATGATGATCGATTAATTGATAGGTGGATATTATTCTGAGAAGCTGAATTTCCCTCTGAATCAACAGGTTCCCTTCTATGAAAATGCAAATTGTTTTCCTTAATAAAAGATTTATTCTTAACAGCAGGAAACAAATCATTCACACATGGAACAATGCAATCAAAGAGATTATTATTATGAATTTCATTTAATTAATTAAATCATTATGTCTATGGTCAGAGGACAGCTTCTCTTGTTCCCACATGAGGGAAAACAAGAGAAGGACTTCAGGCGTCAAGCGCCCTCATGTGGGCTGGAGAGAAATTACAGCCTCAAAACGATTAATTGCGATTAATTTATTCAAATCTAGAAATTTCTTTTTGACAATAAATGATATCCGATTAACTGTTTGCATCCCTAATTTCTATGTATTTTTTGCTGTGCATTAACCTTCTAGAAGTTGGATTTTTACTTTTATTCTATAAAATATTAAATGTTTACATAATCAGTCTTTGTGTATATATTATTGTCAGGATCCCAGGGAGACTAGCTTACGTTTTAGCATCAGCTAATGGGGATCCATATTTGAATAAACAAACAGGAAAAACACATTTTTATTAAAAATGTCCGACTTCCTGTTTGACTTATGTCCACGAGGCTTTCCTGTAGTTTCTGACACCCTGCATGTTTTTACCACATCTCATCCATTAGGGCTGGACAATTAATCAAATTTTAATCGTGATTACAATATCGCCTTCTCACAATCATAAAAACACTGTAATCGAAGAAAAATGATAAATGTCACATGTATGCAACAGGAATGCATATAGACTGGGTATGACATTTTTTATCGCTATTATTAAACACTTATTTTTAAATCAATGAATAATCATGCACATTAATCGTGATTTCTATATCAATCAGAATAATTGTGACTATTATTTTTCTATAATCGTCCAGCCCCATCATCCATGCTGCTGAATGGAGACAGAATAAAGCTGACTTGACATTCGGATGGGACTGGATAAAAAGGTCTTGTGAGGGGCGTTACCTGTCCAGGTGAGCTCGTTCCTGGCAAACTCGCACACAGCCAGCTGCATTCCCAGACACACTCCTGCAAACAAACACCCGGCAGAGTTACTGATGCTGCGTCTCCATCCCAGCACGCAGAGCACAGCAACGTGTCCCGCCGTACCGAGGAAGGGCTTCTTCTGTTTCCGGGCCCAGTGGATGGCGTGAATCTTCCCCTCGGTTCCTCTGACACCGAACCCTCCGGGAACCAGGATGCCGCTGGAGACGAAAAAAAAAAAAAAACCCCGAAGTAAAGCGGATTTTACCGACACAGGAAATCCTGAGACAAGCTTGTAAAACTCACTCGGCGCTGCACAGCTTCTGCCACGCCTCGTGGTACTTCACCGGATCCTCCTGCAGAGTACTGGGCTCCAGGTTCGCGGAGTCTATGTACTGACAGGGAGAGACACGCAACTCGTCAAACATTTACTCCTGTGAGAAACGTCCCGGCTCACGCAAACAAAGCCCACCGATTCCCTGCAGCTACACGTTACCATGGTAACCACATAATCTGCACACTGCATGTCAATCAGCTGCTGTTCACATGGCGGGAAAATAAGCAAAGTAGGACCCGTCGTCTGTCACAGAGCACGTAATTATCAGCGTAGAATACTGTGGTATTAGTACCGGTAAATGCCAGCGTTAGTGCCGGTAAATGCCAGCCTTAGTGCCGGTAAATACCAGCCTTAGTGCCGGTAAATACCAGCCTTAGTGCCGGTAAATACCAGCGTTAGTACCGGTAAATACCAGCGTTAGTACTGGTAAATACCAGCGTTAGTACCGGTAAATACCAGCGTTAGTACCGGTAAATGCCAGCGTTAGTACCGGTAAATACCAGCGTTAGTACTGGTA
>JAVQJG010083472.1:0-24924 GCA_036024015.1 Craterocephalus amniculus | reverse complement strand
AATATAATATAATATAATATAATATAATATAATATAATATAATATAATATAATATATAATCAGCTAAAGAGTAACATTTCGGTGAGATGTAGGAAAGACAATAGGGGGAAAAACTACTTCTGAGCACCACAAACATATAATGAGACACAAAACTTTACAAAACTAGTAAAATATAGCAAAGGGCAAAGTTTTTGCAGCTTATTTCAAGATCTTTTAAGGCTTGAATATATTGTCTTAGTACAAGCAATCTTATTTTCACTTGTTCCATTGGCAGAGTTTTTGCTTATTTCAAGCAAAAATATGTTTTTTTTGTTTTTGGAGTGGCCTTTTTTCCAGTGTACTTAGACTGTACGACAGACACGGCATATTGTTATCAGAGTGTTTGAAGTGAGATATCACTGGAAGAACTGCAGACATCGAGTCGTAGTAAGCAGGTCGTGTATTGTGTTACCTCAGCAGTAAGCTGTCGCTGGGCGTCTTTGGCTGCACCCAAATGCTGCGTCAGCTCTTCATTCTCCACAGCATACTATAAACATAAAGGACAGCACAGGTCAGCAGCTGTGGGAAAATGCTGTATCCGAAGGTTTTCCACATTTAGAATGTTTGTTGGTGTATATTTGGGCTTCGTACAAGCTTGGCCTTTTTCTGGAGGTCCACAATCTGAGAGAGGAGGTGTGTGATTTCCTCCTGCTGCCTGGAGGCGTCTTCTGACTTCTTTGCCAGCTCTTCAGCCAGAGAGGAAATCTGCAGGTTGGCGCCACCTGGAAATGACAGCGGGGGTGATGCCAAGACAAAAAAGCAGCATGCTAACAGCTGCAGAATGAGAAGCTAAAAGAGAAGAGAGGGCAAATACTCACGAAGCTCTTTGACACAGTCGTTGACAAGCTGCTGCTCTTTCTCCTCATAGTTAATCGTTTCTGTTTCCAAATGAGTTGCCTGGATAGAAAATAACATAAACAAATCACAGACTTTCAGTCACAATACGACAATGTCAGCATCATTATTCTCAGAAATAACTTTAAATAAAAGGTCACACTTGGACTTTCTAATGAAGATATTAGTGTTAGGTAACAGATAGGAGGCAGCAAAACTAAAGGATAGTTTGATTCTTTGGCATCGTCAGGGAAAAAGGAGATTCCCATATCTCGCAATTAAATTAAACCTGTATTTTTATCTTTATTAATCTGTAAACCACTTTCCAAAGGATGACATTTACAGGGGAGTGTAGTGTGTGTGTGTGTGTGTACCGCAGATCGCAGTGATTTGTTTTCATCTTCCAAGTCTTTGAGTTTCTTCTGTAAGGAGTCCAGGGGGAAAAAAGCTGGAGCTGACACATTATGTTCACTTGGTCGCACACTGTAAACACACAACCAGATAACTAGGTTGTAATCGGGGTAAAAAAATCTGCTTGTATTCTAATATGTGCTCTTTTTTAATTGGTTAAGCACATTTTTCTCAGACATCACAGCTTAGTGGGAAGTTTCTTTTGTATTTGATTTGGCTTCTGGAGAAATACATAGAGCTGAGGAGGGTAAAGTGAGTGACATGAAAGCTGAGGGGAGGAAGCGAATGAAAGGCGGCTTACGGTGAAGACGTGACCGACTCCCCCTCGCTTTCCTCAGCAACGTTGGTGTAGAACTGCAACAACTCATCTTTCATGGATAGGTCGTGGCGAAGCTGAGAAATCTGTACACGTAGAAACAAAAAATATCTGAATAGTCAGAGTAAATCTGAGTCTGTGAAGTGTAATAAATATGTTAAAGATTATATTTATATTTACAGATTTCTTCTAGACAACATCACCTGTGAATACTTACAGAAATGTTAGGACACACAACAGCTGCGTACCTCCTCTCGAACGTGCTCCACTTGCTCCTCCAGAAGTTCATTTCTGTCACTGAGGGCTTTGTTTTTCTTCAGCAGAGACTGGCCGATGCGGGCCGCCAACTCCAAGTCGCGCTCCTTCTGCAAGACCCAAAGCTTTTCTTTAATTATCATTACTCCACTTTAAAAATGTGAAAACCATATGCTGTTTGAGTCAGTTTTTAAAATGACGGGGAGCTGCTGATAAATTCCCCTTTTTTTAAGATTGTGGCAGTTGCAATCAGAGGTTAAGCAGGATTCAAACAAATCGATAACAAGAAGGAACATAAGATAAGAGCATGGGATGGAAAAACACATTTCAATATTTTCACAGCCTCTTGTTGTCCATAAGGAATTGTCGCTACGTTGTGCAATTATAAGCCAACTGAGGTAATGGAAACTCCAATTAGGCAACATGAGCCACAATTAAAGGCTTACTGACCTTAAGAAGAACAGGATGGGTTTGACAATAATATTGTGTACATGGTAGGAATAAAAAGCTAATGGGATAATTAAGAGAAAATATAAAATATGATGTGCTACTGAGTAGTATAAAACAACTGGTGTGCTCATGATTTGTAGATAAAACAGTAAACATAACTGCGTTGCCAACCTCAGTAAGTACAGTGTTCAGGTATGGTGTTCATCCCTGAATGTCATGTTTACAAAACAGCTGCATGGAGTTCTTTTTTCCGAGTGTCATGGTTCATTCAACAAGACACCATCCAGTTCAGCCCCATGATGTCCTGCTTTTTATTCTGCCGCCAAGCAGCTGAAGCTTATCACTTAGTTTTGACTATCAGCCACCCGAAACAAATTTTATGATGCTGTTGAACACAGCAACCTGTGTTTTCTGTGATCACATTATGAAATCTAACCAAAGTGTTTTTAAATGTGTCTAAATGGACTCCTGTCCTCCGTGTGCAATCTGTTTCCTCTTAGTGCTCTCACCTCTTCCAGCAGTCGAGTGACAGCGTCAATGTCGCTGTAGGTCTTCGTCATCTGGCCCACTCTGTCAGAACACAACACTATGACAGGCCAGACAGGAAAAAAAGAAAAAAATCAGTCATATAAACCTTTAAAGTTTAAATGATTACAAATGATTACTTAGTGAATGATTACTTATTTCCTATAAACTTTCCTCTGCAATTTCCACTGGCAGGTTTGTCGCAGCAAATATTTTCATCCTATTAAAGGAGGTCAGAAGCATTCAGAAATGTTGGAAATGTTGGAGCTGTTGACTTTAGCGTGACTAAGAAAGGTGTTCCCAGGATTATCCTCATTAGAGTCATCTAAGTTTTTATTAGACATTTATGTAACCCTGTAAAACACACAGAACTAATGTGAGTGACAAACAATTTTCCATTTCTCCCTCTGTTATTTCTCCTTCCTGTTTTATTCACCCAATATAAATGGAATCATATCATGTTATTTAGAACTATAAACACCCTTATACACACCCCTGATATGACCCCCGCATAGCTGCTTGACCTACCTGTAATTCAGAAAAGATAAGTTAGTGAGTACTGACACAGTGGTCAAAGGTAAGATCTATAACTTTGTTCCCTTCAGAGGCTTTGACTTTACATCTCAGGCAGAATGTCTGCAGAAGCCAGAAGATTTATTCAGCTAATACAACAAAACTATCATGATTACTCATTAAGAGCTGATTTTTTTTATGCTGTGCTTGTTATAATTCGTCAGCCGACTGTATATTTGTTTTACTATTATTATGTTTATCTTTTGGTTTTTGGGAGCAGGCCCTAAAAAGTTTTTTTTACTTCTGCCTGTTTCTTTTTTTTCGGTCCACAAAGGTCATAAGGCAAGCAATTCTAATTGAGGAAAGAGGAGAAAGAAAGAAGAAAGAAGGAGACTTAATGATTTTGCTTGCTTGTTCTTTTTGTTATTTTTAAATTTAAAAAAAAAATGAAATAAAAATTTTCAAGAATTTATTCCACTGTCATTACGAAGAATTTTACAGATGTAGTCTCTTTTAAGTTGTCACATTTTTGCAGATCCACTTGTGGGCAAAAAGCCTGTGAAAACACATCAGATCTATTTTTGAACTTTCTCACTATTCTCTGGAGAGAGACAAATGATAACAGAAAACTCCCACACAGTCTGGAGGGTAATATGATGCACAATTTGGTTAATACAGATCCCATCAAGGTTTATCTTTAGTTTAATGAAGATGTATCATGTACTGCAGGGAACATGCAACACAGTTCAGACTGAGGCCTCAGAGAATGCAAAGAGAACTGGCCGATGCAAAGCACATATTTCCATATCCTCACACATACCGGCTGTATGACTGCTGAGAACAAAGACAAGAACTCATGCTAGCTTAGCATATTTTCCATTATTATCATCCATAATTAAATATCCTTTTCTAGCAAGGAAAGCCCAGATGTGCAAGCAAGAAACCGACTGGCTGAACCGAGATGTTTGTTTCACTGAATAACAGACCATCGATGTGTTTGTGGCTTGTTTGTACTTTAAAGGTTTCACTTCAGCTGCTGTCCTTGCACTCACCACAGGAGACCACCAATCTACAGTCGGGCTTTCCTCACTGTGGCCCTTTGAGCAAAAATAAGCATGTAGACCTGCTGAAGCTTTATAAATAAAAATATTTCCTTTTTCTTCATGCATTTATTGCAAAACGTTCTAAACTCCACAAACACTGATCGTTCATTAAAGTACAAGACCAACTTAAACGCTTGAACTGACAGTGGTCTGCTAAGGATGACACATACAGTAGTTGTTGAAACATTTCATCTGCATCCAAACACACAGCATTTATTTACCGTCAGCCTGTTTTTCCTGAGGTTCGGTATTATGATAAGATTAGCTAAATAATGGAGAATGTTTATTTATGGTCATGCAGCACCAGAACTTCTCCTAGATGGTAAACTGAAAACTCCAACACGCTCTCAAAGCTTTACTTCTCTTCACACAACTTTCTCAAGTTGTTAAATTTTATTTTCTGACTGCAGAGGTTCAAGTGTTCGAGCAGTACCATTAAAGCTGTTTAATTATTTAAGACTAAAGACATACATTTTTCAACATTAAGCCATTTCCTTTGTTCATCTTTTAAATTCCCACCAAATCTACCAAATTAAAGGAATCCATGACAGGCTGAAGGACACAGATGACTGATGTAGGGTACAGTGATGTTAATGTAAACTGCTTTAATCTTTATATTATTTTAATTTCAGTCACTAAAACCTAGGTATGGAACTAATAACAGTCCTATTATTATCCTTTTATGTACCAAGATATTATATAAAGGCCTCATCACTGCTTTAACTAACGCTAGGTCAGCTCAGTGCAACCTTGTCGTGCTCCCGAAAAACAGCACAAGCTCCTTTTCACCGGAAGTTTCTGATATGTGTGTCTTTAAATAGTTTCTGCAAGATCATTACAGTCAAAGTATCACACAATTGAATACTCACATATGAACTAAATAAAGTTATTCATTTATTTTGGGAATAAACAGATCATCCGTTCTCCAAATTTCCCTGTTTGTTGTTGATCAATATCTATAAATTCAGCACTGATGGTACAGAGTTAAAAGTCTTGACATTAGTATACCTGAACTATAAATTGGTTGTTTTTCCAAAGCTTTCCAGGTTTACCAACATTGTAAATATCAGGGGAATAATAATACAGCCAAAAATGAATATTGTGTAAAGGTTCATCCAAACGGTTACTTAATCATGAAAATGCAACTTCAGAACTGAAGCAATACTAAGATCAGAAGAATTTTACGAAAACCAAAAGATGAGATTACTGTAGATAAAAAGAAACATTTCTGGGTTTATCTGGGAACCAACTGGCTGAGATATATCTATACAGATGGGAATTCTTGGTATTAAGTCATATTGTGTCCTCATTGACACCACCCATGTTTCCCAGTGCCAAATCTCAATACATCTAATAGTTGAGTCAGCATCAAAGTGGTGCCAGATCAGGCCAACATAGGGCTGCAGAGCCGGCCAATTAAATCAAACTCTTAAAAACAGTCACAACCCAGAGAGTCTGATCACATCATCATGATCACTAACCGGTGCAATCTGTGTGTTTTACAACTGTGCAATAATCTGTTTTCATAAACATTTACAATGTCCTTTATTATTTTATCTTCATTTATACCCTCTACTTTCCTTTGGGTTACTTTGTTTGTGTGATCTTTAACCATCTGTGCCTCACTACCTGTCCTTTTGATTCTAATTTCCTTCCTTATTCATTCAACATGTCCCACACTAAGATTTTAGAGTCAAACAAGGCTCAGCACATTAATAATCAGAACAAGGTTGAATTATGACACAAAGGGGACAATACACACAAACTAAATAAAAATCCACACAGAACATTCGGTCCTGTGTGTTAAGCCAGATTGACATTGTGGAAACAGATCATGAGGTAATGATCCAACACATGTACTACATGCACATGTGCATCTATTTATACACCTGTATATATGCAAACAAGGCACAAAATTTGAATCCATTCAATTCTCTCTAGCCATTTATGAGATTGCAAACTTGATCTGAGGAGGTGCAGTCTGTTTACCTGCCACATTTCCCCTTTCCTTAAATAGCATGCTGGTTTGTTTCCATGCATGCTCCACCCAGGACAAATAATAAGGATGAAACGCGAAGGTGGATGAACTCAGAAAGCTTCTATGCCAACAGGAAATATCACAGATTAACTTTATTAATCCACAAAACAGGATAACAAAGGCCACTTGTAACCTGTAGAGGAGGGAGTTACCTATTGTTGGAAGATGATCAGGATGTTTTCTTGCATTGTATGCAAAAACCAGGTAACTTAAGACAGGTGCACTCACTCATCCCTTCTCCTTTTAGGTGCCAGGAGAATAACAAAGCAGCTAAGAGACCTTTGGTGTCATTCAGCACCCACTGCAGCTCACAAAAGATGCCACAGGTAAGTACGGACTGACTTTTACTAGTGAGTCTGAAGGTTTAATTAAACCTCTATAAGAGTGAATAAGGAAATACACAACATGACAACGCACAAAAAGGAAGACGTCTTGCTGTTTTAATTAATATCACAACCAAACTACTGTAAGACTGTTAAAATGTAACAAGCTGCTATCAGTGACTGCCTTCCCTATTGGGTCTGAGCTTATAATCATGCCACTGTAACTGCTGCTGTAAAACTTTCCACAGAAACATGGAAAAGCCTCTGCATCACCAGACACTACCTGACCCTGCACTCATAAAACAATAATTTAAAACACTAGCAAGCTTCACCTTAACACACAAATCCAAAGGGACGGCTCAGGCAAAGAAGCCAAACCCATATTTGTAAACGTCAGGCCAGCAGAATAACCACAAACACAACCACTAACATGACGGACACAAAGGACATGACATCGTCTAAGTTTGTCACACAGGCTTCATTAATCCCCTCCAGAACCAGAATCACCACTTCTAAACAAGCAGAAAGTAGAAATAAATGAATAAATAAATAAAATAATAAATAATTAAATAAATAAATAGATGAATGGATAGATAATTAAATAAATAAATAAAAGAAGAAATAAATAAAGGCTTGAATAATTGAACTAAATAAATAAATAAATAAAGTAGCTCTCAGTGATACCAGTAAAACTGCACACCAGAGACATGGCTCAGGATTCAACAGACGACTACCTTCACACAGAACCTGTTGCTCTTCATCCATCTCCTCTTTGTCCTCCTCTTTGCACCTTCCATTGCTGGGAAACAAGAAAACTTTCTCCTCCCCCTCTTCTTCTTCCTCTTCATTTTCTGTGCTTCCATGACTGGGAAAAGAAGTGTATTCCTCCTCATCGGGCTGATTACAGAACTCCAGCTCATCCTCAGCACCACACACAAAAAGAGCCATCCTTCCTCCCCCCTCGGCACAGCGGCTAACACGTTAACCCAAGCTGCCCCATGAGGAAAGCCATGTCCGCCATGCGTACAAGTACTTCTACAGGTGTGTGACAGAGCACATCCAGCAGCGTCCCACAGAGCAGCAGAGAAGTGTGAGCCTCTCAAACCACTCCATCCTAGAAGACTATGCAGTCCTGTGTTTGTGGAGTAGCATCAGCTGTATGAATGCGAATATCATTTGTCCCACACGGGACAAATGACTCCTCCTCCTCTCTCTCGCCTGACTGGTCAGTGACCGGCCTGCTCTACTTCATCACAGACACGGGGTAGACTGGCACACAGGCTGCTGCATGCTACGGGTGATCTGCTTTTTAAGGTTATAAAACTGGGTTAAAACAGATTTAGCACAGCAGGTGAGGGGATTTAAACTATCATTTTTATCGTTAACCTTATTATCCGTGCACACAGCTGATGCTTCAGAAAGGAAACTATGTGGTGAAAAGGAGAGCAGCGACAAAAAAAAAAGTTTATTACATGGCAATTCAGAGGTAATAATACTTTTCATCATAATCCCTCTCAGCTTGGTACAGTCCTGCTCGGCTTCTATGGCGACAGCAGGGCACGACAAACAGTAAGCGCACCTGTTTCCAGGGAGGGGCCAGACACAGAAACCCTCACAGGTGAATGTTTTTACATATATTTAACCCCCGCACGGTATCATCAGGCCAGACCCATGAGATATGCAGCTTGCCTGTGGCTGCAAAGCGGCATTTCTAAACACCCAGCTGTAGTTCATCGTCTCTCTTTGCTGCCCTTTTAAGGTCATCTCCTCATACTTTCACTCAACCAGGTGAGGCAGACAATGGCCACTCACCTGCAGTCCAGTTCTTCCAGTTTTAAACAAGGACGTCTCCAGTTTCCTGCAGAACTAGCTCAATATATAGTTGAGATTTTTTCCTGCAACAATGCATGCTGAAAGCCTCCTTTGAGATTTCTTTCTAAAAGCCTGTCTTCCTTCTGTTTCCCTGGCGTATGGGACTTTAAAAAGTGGTGCTTTTATTGCACCTTCACCTTTTAATCTGAGATCTTTCTTATGCTGACTCAGGCCTATAACCTTTATCCCGTCATGTAATGGTCCGGTTGTAGTCGAGTGGTTGAGTTTAAACAAACGGTGCACTCGGTGTAATGCTTTTCATACAAAAGCATTGCAAAGTGCTTTACATAATAAAAGCATACGTCATCACACTCACACTCCCACGTATAAAATATAGATGAATAGATGAAAATAAACTAAATCAAACAAATAAAAATAAAGTTAAAGCAAAGCTAATAAAATGGATCCTTGGCAGGCTGCTGCACAAACAAGGACCGTAATAAAGGAATGAGGTCCCACTATAAGGTCTAAAAGCCAGTACCGGGTGACCACAGGGTCCACCATGGCTCATAATTTAAAAGCAGGTCAGATAAGAATGAAGGACATTATAAGTTCATAAACAACTCAACCAACATTTACTGTAGCTTATCAGGGATGTGAATATTCAAACAACTGATGATTCAATTTGATTCTGATTCTTGGGGTGACGATTCGATTCCCGATTCAAACCAATCTTAATTCACATTTAACCCTCTTTTAGTAACAAAAGGAGCTAATTAACTTCATTCCTCTATAAGCCAGAAACAGCTCTGAGGAGTTATTTCATTAGTTGACAGACAACTGATTATTTTTATCAAAAAATGGTTTTAATTTTGCTAACCTTGCAAAGTTTAACATGTATTTGTCACTTAGACCCAGCTTTGAAAGTAATCAAGCAAATCATTTTTAATTCTTTCAAAATATCAATTCCTGGAAATTCTTGAAATGATTCAGAATCTCGATGAACAAGAATCTGAATTCTGATGAAAAATGATTTTTTTGGGCAGCCCTAGTGCTTCTCCATTAAGACTTTAGCAAATCTCTTATAAAAGAAACATGAATCAGCTTTCTACATCCTGGTAAAGATTTCTTTTTAAAAAAAGTGTTAAACTAGAGGATTTATACAGTTTTATTTTAAGTATTTTAAAGCTTCCTGAAGTATTTTTCTCACATTAAGTAAAATTAGGGGCTAGCTGCATGTACTGTATAATAATGCCTCATGTCCATCTCTGCTGAACTACTAAGACCTGTGAGGCCCAGTCCTTCATTAATGATTATGGAGCCCAACGTTCTGCTCATTAGTCACTGTTCGGGTGCAACAATTCCCGTAATTGGTCCAGAAAACTGATTCCAGCTCAGTGCAGCATTGCATGCTTGAGTAACTCCACTCAATGGTCCTATGTGTGCAAAGCTGCAGACTACAAAAGATCTCAGGACAACGCCGCTCAGTGCTGCCTGCCAGTCTTTTCTCTTCCTTCCCATTACTTTTCTGGTCACATTCTCTCTTCACACTCTGTTTGTGTCATTCTCACTCATGCAACATGCCTGTTAAGTTTCTGTTGACATATTTAGCACTGTACCTTAAAATGTATTAAATGTTTTTCACAGGAGCTGCACAAATAAACCTCTAACTGGAACAAAATATACCCACGGAAATCTATTTCCTTTGAAATATTTGCTATGGATTTATGACCAAGTTAGCATCATTTGTTGTTGTTGACTGAGTTACAGAGAGTTAGAAAAGTTCAAACTTTAAGAATTTATTCTTCCTTTGACAAGTCAATATGCACTGATAAGCAAATCAAATACTATTTGAAAGCTACAGTATTATCTAAGTAGACTGGGAAGAAAATGCATCTGTTTCACACAAACAGGATCCACATTCTTCTCTGCCCTCTGTCCTAATTGTGAGTCCAAACATTTGCCCCATTTGTTCTGAAGACCTCTGAAAGAGCCGATGAATATGTTGGAAGTTGCTAACAACAAAAGTGCTGGAACGCCATGCAAATCGTTGGGCTAAATATAAGCCAACCTACTTCCTCATCCCTCCCCTGCAAGCCTCAGAATAAAAGCAGCTGCTTGCTATTTCTGCTCTAGAAAGAAATTCATCAAAGAGCTCTTGCTCTCAGGTAATATTTGTGCAGAAACAGTCAATTCATGAAAAACAAGAAACCTCATCTGGGCTGACTGCTACAGCTGAATACTACTGCAGATTTTAAGCTGTACAGCTGTTAGTGGGAAGCTGCTGAGCTCTATCAAGCTGTTATGTAAGGATTTTTAGAGATGTGCATAAAATGGGACACAGTCTATCAATCTCTTCCAACATCCATCAGACCGTCACGTCAAACACGCAGATCAGATAGTCCCCATTTATATAAGCATGTGGTCCAATAAACAGCATTAGTGAAAACTCACATTACAAATCAGTGGCCGCTACGTTTTGGGTAATAGGAAAACTGGATGAGACGACAGAGAAGAGAAGCAGACAGCGCTAAAAGCCTGACAATATACCAGTTTCAGCCTGGTGTTAGTCACACCTGTCACATGACCAGGTATCATCACCTCATGAGCCCTCCAAAGGTCACAGGGATGTGTGCATGTGGATCAATCTGTTAAACCATATCAGGATACACAGCGAGGCCACGACGAGACAATAACACATGGGGTTGTAACAGACCTTAGCGGCTTATATAAATACCACTCACTGCACCAAAATCTATAACACAAGGGGAAATTGGCGAATTTATTTCTTGAATTCACTAAATATCAGCCGGTGTTTGTTGGTTTTGCTCATCTGTTTCTCTTTTAAGACTTGTCATGTCATGAATGACATTCTTGGCAAGTCTTTTTTTTTAGCCACTCAGCTGCTATCTTCTGCTTTGTAGTAGCTGTGCTAATCAGGTTACACATATTATCCTCCTGGTTCTGATCCAGAAACAAGCTAAGGAACCACAATGAATCCTAAAAGCAGCTCACAGCTGTCACACAACTCTTACATCACCTCCTGCTGCATCCGACAGCACTGTTACTGTAAAAGTTTCAGTGTTGAACTCATCCGAACAGGAAAATTTGCTTTTATTATCCAAATATTTTACAGTGCATTTTTTTACTTGCAGTACTTTATTTGAGGTCACCTGCTATGTTACATACAAAAATCAACTGCCTCCATATTTACATAAATGCTCCAGTTTGTGGTTTGACTGTGTAACAGCTCCCATCCCAGCATGAAAGTGTGCAGCAGCTGGCTCTTACCATCGGTACACTCCTCATAGTACCAGTCCAGCTCATAGTAGTCAGCCTTGACAAACCTCTGGCCTCTGGTCTGGCCTCGTCTCTTCATCCTCACTGCTCTGTCAGACAGACGTACCAGCGTCTTGGCATATTTAGTTCGAGCATCTCTGGCACATCAGGCGTCCCAGCATGGCGAGAGAAAAGTCCCCGGGGTGGAATCAGTCGGTGAAGGAATCAGATGGTCGCCTGTGAAGCAGCAAGTTCCGCTTTCCCAGCATGCTTGGTGGTTATCGGTCGGCACGTGCAGCTGGCAGCAGTTTCATCAGACGTCCTTTCTCTCCGTTCCTTAGCACAGACGCAAAAATGCCATCTTTTGTCAATCTGTCCCTGACTTCTCTTGTTTTCTGTCCATCATCTTCCTTCACTCACTCCAAAGCTTCAAACCAAAATAATCAGACTGAGCCTCTTCGTGTAGCGTTGTCCTCTGCCTCTTCTGTCTCTTCAGGATGATGTCGTCTCCCTGAGGTCAAATCCTACTCTTCTCTCCCCTGTTACAACATTCCCGGCTCATCGGCAGCTCAGGTTCCACGCATGCAGCAGAGCATCCCTAACAATGACTTGGATAATACGGAGTCAGTGAGAGCAAGCGGCAGCAGCAGTCACGGGTTTTGCAGCAGAAATGATGCTAATGATGACATCATGGGCTGGGCGGGCTTAGAGGGAGTCTCCATCCAATCAGAGAGAGAGGAATCTCTGCCATGCTCCTGCCCACGGCTGCATGTCAGCGTCCCTCCTCCTCTCCTGCTTTGTCCTTCTGTGGGGTTGCTATAGTAACAGGCTCCGACTCCAAGGCCTTTCAGCATGTAAAGGCAGTTAGCAGGAAGGCAGTGTGGTGCTGGCAGAGGTGACGTGGCGAGCCAAATATAAATGAAAACAGTGGGTAATCAGGGGTTACTCATTATGTAGGAAGTGATGAAGCACATATAGGAGCAAAAAGCAAACATATGGTCCATTCAGAACAAAAAATGATGTTCAAAGTCAAACCATCTTGAAAGAGGCACTGAAACGTGACACTGCTCATAACAAAAAGATCAGTTTTAGCTCACAACATTCTGATGTTCGCATGGTTCAAGGAAAACTGCAGACTAATGGACACAGAAAGGAAGTGGGCGTGTGGGATCGGAATGCTGATGAGGCTGATGAAGTGACCTGCACACTGTTTATCGCTAATGAGTCAGAGAGAATACTTCTGCTGCAAATTCGACTTGTGTAACACAGCGGTTGCATAAGCTTATTACTGATTACCCTTGATTTCTCCTGGAGAATCCATGCATTATTACTACATTTAAACATACTAGCATCCTGACTGAATTATCATTATTATGAAATGAACGAAAGGAAAATAGAAATGATTCAACTGAATCAAACTTCTGTAGTCTATGTATTCGGTTTGGAGGGAAAATCAAAACCTTGCTCTTTTAACATCATTGGTTGAAAATATTAAATATTCCTAATAAAAATGATCAAACATTGTACATCAGCTATGATCACTCATACCACTGACAATACTGATCACCTAAAATCTAATGAGGGTAAACAAATCTTCCAGTCAGACAAAAAAAGTCATTCAATCCCAAAAATAACCTGCTTGGTGAGACATGAGGGTGTTACATCATTACAACATGGAGCTGCTTTCAATTGGCCGTCAGCCACCGTGTCGTCTCCTCAGACATTTCCTCCTCATGCAGCAGGTCACATCAGCGTCTGCTTGGTGTGATGCAACAGTGTGTTCGACATCCTGCTAATTCACAGCACTGGAAACAGATTTACGGATGAGCCAGTACTCCCAATTCCAATCAAAGGTATATTTACCATTTAATTCATAGCTATACATCTACATATCATCACCTTCATTTGAGAGACAGTCCCACACTGGAGGCTGCTTCGGCTTTACCACTAGAAAGACCCAGTGTGAAAAGTGTGACTAGTGTGACCCAGCGCCGCTCATGTATCATGACCCCATAGGGTGCTGATATCCAGGCCATCTGTCTTTGGGTAATAATGAAACGCAACATACCTCTAATCAGGGTGAAGATAGCAGGGACAGTATATTAAACGCGAGGTTAGGAGACAAATTAAAAAACATTGTTTAGCAAAACTCTTCCCTCTTTGTGTTTTAAAGCTTCTTATGTAACGTGACCTTCTGGTTGCCTCAAAGACAGCTCTCTACGAAGGTTTAGCATGTCAGCATGGGGCACAGTGGCGGAGTTTCACTCCTCAGATGAATCTATAAATGCAACATGCAATCTATTTTTAAACATAGATTTTACCCCGAGTCACTATTCAAGCAGACAAGAATCAGAGCTGAATAATTTAAAATGAAGAATAAAAACACTGTTTTGGCTGTTTCCCGTGTGTACGCGTGGCACGTGTTATTGTGAGCTTGTGTGTGATTATAAGAAACCAGCTGCATGCAAGAGTGCGTGTGCGTCTACTTTACAGCTTAAACAGATGACAGCCACAGGGCGGCTTGATAAGACAAGAGCAGACAGACGCTTTTAAACACAACACGGCTGCAAATCATTTACCAGTGAGAGATAAGGACACAGTAAGTATTTGTTTTGGTAACCATGTTCAGCAGTCATGCCCACATCTTAAAGCCCAAATGGCCATCTCAGCCTGTCAGTGGATTAAAGGTCAGCATAAATCTTTCCCACCCACCCCACCCAATAGCAATTTCCTAAAAGTTCAATCAAATTTCCCATCTCCTCTCAAGTGTGTTAGGCGTGTTAACTGTGTGGGATCCACTTACAGAAATATTTGAGGGTCTCCTCAATCTGTTCAGTAGTCAGGTCAAGGGCAGCGTCGGGCTCCACCAGCGGCGTGTGCAGCCAGTCATCTTGATCATATCCAAAGATGGTGTCAGCCCTCAGCTTGTAGACTGGCAGTTGCTCCTCCAATAAACTGATAATCTCGAGCTCCGGCAAGTCAGTACTGTTACACACATCTGCACAGGGAGAGAGCAAGATGTCATCGTCTTACTTTTACCTGCAATAGTTTCTTTCAAGTGTTTATAGATTCCTTATAGACTGTGGAAAACAGAGAAAACAAAATGTCAGAGTTTGAAGTGGGCAGCTCAATCAATAATGAAAGACTTATTTAATATTCCTGAGAGGACATCTGTAGATTCTCTGTTTTCCTATTGACCCTGGAAGTTCCTGTGAGATTTGTTACAGTAGATGAGAATCCATCTCATCAAGCTTCAGCTACAAGTTTCTGAGGTGATGAGTCATCTAAAGCCGCTCCTGTTCATCAGTCTGCTCTGTTTGTAAAGCTACACGATCTGAGGCAAGTTTTTATGCGTCAGTCTTTCTCTAGTTTTAACAAAGGACTTCCCAGATTGTTCTGGGTAACATTTTTATGCATCAGATCAAGTCAATGTCTAAAAAAATGTGTTCCTTTATCCTGGATGTTTACTGTCCGTAATCGAGTCTTCATTATCCTTTGGATGGAGGCAAACACCACTTTCATGGATTCTGAGGCCCTCTGGTGGCCAACAGAGGAACTAACTGGGCTCTTCATGCAGCATTTTAAAGAAGAGACCAAATGAAGGTACTGTGAGGTTATTCGTGTAATTGAAGTTAATTCGAAACAAAAATCAAATCCAGTGTGTTTTTACTATATAATCGTGACTCCACTATTTATAATATAATACAGTACTGTAATCAAAATATTTATATTTGGGCAACAACTTTATTTCATTCCTGTAACAAAATGATTAATCAAAAGACATAAAATCCAGCAAAAAATCTGTATCTTCTCTGTACATGTGGCAGATGTCTGTAATATCTGTATTATCGCTGTAGCCAGACATGCAGTGGTATCACACCATCAACAAGACCAGACTGGTAAGTAAAATAAGGATAGATGCCTAAATATTTAAGTTTCAGTAAACAATTCTAACTTTGTCCTGTATTACCTAATGCTAAAGAACCTGCAATGTTTTATACAGAAACTCACACAGAAGCCAAACCAGTTTAAAAATGCTCGGCATGTCTTTGCTGACAGCAACCACTAATAGAAACAGAAAGCCATGTTGTACGTTGCTATTTTAACTAAACTACCAAAGCCTCCAATTGCGTTTGTACATTAGTGGACTATTAAAAATGAGTCATCTATATATAACCAAAGAGCAAAGACTCAGTTCACGCGACTAATTGAAGTTTTGACATAGAAACAAGGGACGGAGAAGCTCTTGGATTGACAGAATCAACACAAACCCAGAATGAGAAGCAACACATGGTAAAAATAACATCCTTTGTTTGGCTGCTGTGTTGCTCCACTGTCTGTGTGCGACTCCCTGACAATGGCGTCTCTTACAGTTTGCTAATCCTTACTGAATGACTGACTGTGCTGAAAATAAACTGTGCTGCAAACAAACACACACATGTGCACACTCATGTAGGCACACAACAGCTGGTGAATCATTCAGCAAGCAGCCAGCAGACTTTCAGCAGAAGTGCAGACCGGGTTCCCACCCAACGCCATAAGGAAAGAAACATTTTACCATCAATTGGATTTGACTCATTTGTTCCACTTTGTCTTTGACTGGCTGAATAAACCATGCAGCACAGAAACAGACCATCAGCTCCTCAGGTCTTAAACATGTAATACAAGCTGCAAAGAACATTTGATTAAACTTGAGTCTTTGCAGCAAGTAACTTTTCCTTTCCTTCAGGCATAAAATGATTAACACATAACTGCTGTGACAAAATCCTTTCTGTCTGTGAAATCCCTGTTGTATCCACACGTGTGCGTTGTGTGAAGGTTGTTTTTGCAGTTTGCTGCCATTAAATGAGTTATAAATAGCAAAACAAAAGTTCATCGGGTCTGTTCAAAGTTAGCAGGCAGTGATAATTCAGTGTGTGTGACTCTCATTTGATCACCTAATTACTCCACAGCAACATCCAGCGATGAGTCATTTACCCAAAGCATTAAAAAGAGGCTTATTGGTTCAAGATCAACAAATGATGCTGATTTAAAACTGAGATCATTTTAAGTTGAGGAGGTAGAAAGGACACCAGCTGACATTACAAGCAGCTCAAATTCAAATACAAGAAGGCGTCTGACATATGGTCAGTCTGAGCAGCACACACACCAGGATGTGTACACATGATATAACAAGCAAAGTTAGTGTCTTGTTATCTTTCTACTGGCTGAACTATAGAAGCTCTGACGCTGCATATTCAGTCATGTGCAACCCTAAATTAGGTAAATGAGGGGAGAAAGCATACAGTGCAAGCATGTGAGCATGTCTCCGGCCAGCCACATGGTGCTGGTGTCAGATTGCTGGACCAGACTTCTGAACAGAGAAGAGAACGCTGCAAATCTGAGAGCAGCTCTCGTCAAGATCAACATGGCTGCCTCCTGCTGCCCACAGCCGTGCAGCGGATCCCCTCTACACACATCACAACTTTTCAACTTTTACTCTTAAACATCAAACTTTTTGCTTTGGTTTTTATGCTTTTCAGTCATCCCTAATATAAAAACACAGATCTCCACAATGTAAATAAATGAAGTCCTTCAAGTTATACTGACTACACAAGCCTGAAAACAAGAAAAGAAGAAAAACAAACATAAGGATCATATCCAGTGAAGCCACACAGACTGATCGGAAAAACATTTTGCATCCAGCGTACTCACTCATGGTGCCTGAAGCCCGACGACCAGCGACTCTCCTGCCCTCCAATCACATTTTCCACTGATCCAGGAGAGGGCAAGGTCGCAAAAAGTAAAACAGAGAGGACGGGCAGGGAGAGAAGGAGACGGGAGGGTGGGAAACAGGAAGAGCAAGAGAGAGGGTGCTAAAGGTTTTAGAGGACGGCGCTGGGTGTACAAGACAAAAAGAGAAAGAGAGGAAAAAAGAGAGGGAGGAGTGAAGAGGAGAGAGACCCGAGCCAAACTGGTCCGTCATGCCTGACATGCCAGTGACGGTAAGCACATGGACCGCCCCACGCCGGCCCTCCTGCTCTGTTTCTTTGACAGCTAACAGACTCGGCAGGGTGCTTCCTATAGGTCCAGTGATCTCTTTCAAACACACACACACACACACGTTATTCTGAGCCTGTATAAACACACCGTGGGTCACAGTTTGACCCTGTTCATACAATTTTGCTGTTTTCACTGATAAGCTGCATCTACTGCAAAAGACTGAAAAATGTGCATAGAAAGTTATCACGGGTGTTTAAAATGTCTTTACTATCGTCAATATGACAAACAACAACCTCAGCCAGATGAGCAGGTCAGTGAAAAGGGTTTAGTTGCAGCAGTGATCAAGGCCTGTGCAACGCTGCACCAGAAGACCTGCCAGGATTTTGGATTTATCATGGAATCCTCCAAATCCCAACGTTTGGCACTGAATGACACTTTATGTGTTCATACGCTCCTAAGCTTGTGGAGAATAGGCTCAGAAGCCCAATAATCTGATTAGAAAGGAGAGTTGTTAAATTTCTTGTCAGCTTTTTGTAATTAGGATATTTCAGAAGTAGCTTAGGCTCAAAAGGGCTCCTGAGTTTATTTTACAGATGTTTTAATCGGATTTCCAGAATCGGCTACACCGGCTACACCCAAATAAGTTTTTTGTGAGGTCATGAGAGGCAATTATGAACAATCAGCTTGTAACCTGCAGCTGGCAGAACAAACACAGTAGAAGAAACTGCTCCACATAACAAACTAAATATTCCAACAATAAAGAAAAAAGAGATAGAAATCTCAGTGAAACCGAAACACAAACTGTTTCTAAACATTTCCTAAAGCAATGTCTGGACACGAGTGCAGATGCAGTGATGTGATCAGTGGAAGGATACCCTAGCCGCTTCTGTGCATGCAGGGCATCAAGGATATTCCATGACCAAGTAAATGAGTGACAAAAAAAGCCTTTTCGTAGTTTCATATGTTGAATACGTATTTTCTGTGGTCTTTGAGTGTTTGCCTGCTGCTGGTTTATGAACTGCTCAGAATACTACAAATAACCCTGCATCTTTAATCTGAGCTACAGCAGATTCTGACACGGCCCATCACCGAGAACCAATTTTTCAAGTCTGTCAAATAAACTTAATAGTGTCGAAGTTGTGCAAATCCTTGATGTCAGACTAATACATCGTGTCATGGAGAAAAGACAGATTTGGGACGTGGAAACAAGAGGAATGGACTCGACGGGACATGCGTTCTTATCAGATCCTGCAACCTGAAAACAACATCTCACCAGCATGAATGACATTTAAGGAAAACAAGCTTGGTTTGAGCATTTTCTTATTTTGTTACAATGTAAAATCAGTGTGGCTGAATTTGTTGGAAACTAAAATTATAAAATATAAAATACCAGGAAAGGTTAATTGTTGATAGAACAAACCTTGACTACACTGTCAGGCTGGAAGGAGGAGCTCACAGACGATCATCTCCCAGCATATTTCTGAGCACCTTATAAAAGGTTGAAGTTTGTGCTACTTTGTTTCTCCGAGAGCTTTAATGAAGAAGCCAAGTTTTCCCCCAAACACAGCACAATGGATGTCCTGCATGCTGAGTTAGATCAGAGGCAGGGAACTCACTCTTCTTTGTGGAACGAACACAATTTGTCCACTTACATAACTTCATCAGCCTCTCACTCAAGTTCTCTTTGTGCCGGGTCCCCCCTTTCCTAACTGCGTATCCCATAATTTCATTGCTGCTGAGCTTTTTACATCACCGCTGGCTGGTAACCACAGAGGAATTACCTCATACACAGGAAGCGCTCCATGGCAACAGGCCGCCTTATTCAACCGCCTGAGCTCATTCATGGTCTAGACTCAGCGACGGCCGCCCTTAGGATACTTTAGGACTGAGACAGACCATGAGAGTTTAACAAGAAGATAAACTGATAAGAGATGAGTAAATATCCTCGCTAGCTTATGCATTTATGAATTTATAAACTTTATTTTTCGTGTTAATTCCTTCATACCAGCAGATGGCAGCACTGATCCAACTCCTTTAGCAGCTCTGGTTTTGGATGATTATGGTTTCAAATTTCTACGATTCAGCATCTTATTTTACAAAACTCTTCTCCCACTGAGCTCCAGCCAGCCTGTACTATGACATGGGCTACAATAAGGAGCCTGCATGATTTTAAACCATATTTTCAGATTTTTTTTTCTTTACACAGTTAAGGTAAAACTTGAGATTAAAAGACAAGAAAAAGGTAAGAACCAGAATAACAAACAGGATCTGTGAGTGAGATATCATTCAGCTCAAGAAAAAGAGAAAAATACAAGTGTATTTGCATAAAAATTCTCCTTAAATGAGCTTCGCAGTTTAAAACAAAGATGACCATGTTCTTTCCGAGGCTTGCTTGTCAGCGCCTGCAAACTAAAGGTCCAGCCGTAACAACTTGTTAAGCAATTAAGGCCACATGCAGCACAGTACTCAAACATCTCCCTTTCACACTTCAAAGACATGCTTGCATGCTTTTGGCATTTTATAATCTATAAAAAACAACCGTGACCTTTTAAAAAACAACCGTGACCTTTTTCCCAATGACTGACAAATGCAACGTCAAAGATGATGAAATTCACAGCTGTAATCTCTTATTGTCTTCAGAGAGACAACGCTTTCAGTGTCAGTGGTCAGTCAAGGTTTTCACAAACACGGTTTCAAAAAGTAAATTAAATTCAATTCAATTTATGTCAGCTTTATTTATATAGCGGCAATTCATAACATCATATCAAGGCGCTTCACAGCCACCTTTTGGCCCTTCCTAAAGGAATACACCTTTGATATGGTTTCACAGATCAAACCAGAAAATTTAGCAACAGATTTCTTAATATAATCTCCTGTAATCATCAAAGACTGAATGCTTTGGATGTAAGTTTCAATAAACACTGAAACAGCAGTTCATGAGGGGAAATAGCAAGTACTACATATAAAACAGCATAGCACAGTCATTTTAGGTTTACTGGGTTATCTGAGGGGCTTTCATCTCCTCTATCTGATGAAATGACATAAACATAACTAAAAAAAGGTTTCTCGTTGCAAACTGGTCAGTTTGTGTCAGGCCTGTAGTGGACTGCTGGACTTTCCACCGTCCAAACTGCTCTTTACCAAGTATAATCCTCCAGTTCTGTAGGACAGAAGTAATACCTGTGTTTATAAACCTAAAAGATGGATGGTTTGAAAGCAGAGGAACACTGAGAAAGTCCATCAGTATCCCAGGTTTCCTAAAGCCGTTCTTTGTTGCCGTAAGTTCACAAAGGAGGAACTCTGCCACTCAAATAATACCAGGAACTGACTTCCTGTACAGGGCGAGAAGGGAGGGTCTTTTCCTCTTTATTTGTACAATTAAGAGGTATGGGCTCACTTTGGTCTCTGCACCTCAACCCCGATGGTTGAGATGCGGCAGCTTTGAGGTGGATTCAGTCCCTACTGGTTTCCTTAGGATCTCAAGCTCCACTCTAACAGGAGTAGCTTTTAGATATTTACTCCATGTCTAATGAAATTATTATCCTAACAAAAAAAGATATTCTTGTGTGATATGATTTCCTGTGAAAGTGTGGACAGGATCTGGTCCATACTGTAAGCAGAAATGAAAAAAACCACTGCTTGTCTAAATTCTGACCACTAAGAACAAGATGTGTCTCCCTCTGCCCGGTGGGAGTGAGGGACGGAAAATAGATAAGTGAAGTCAAAGACATGAGGCAGAGCGTCTACTGGGAGTTCTCCCTTTCACACACTTGCTTGCACACATAGCTGAGGCCCCCCCGGAGCTGCTTCACTGACAGGATGTGACATGGAGGAGGGTCACAGAAAGGGACAGATTCTCACAAGTCTGCAGGCCTCACTCTCACACACACACTGTGTTCCTCAGCCTGCAATGTTCATTCAACGTCCATCCCAACCTGTACGTACTTCATTGTGGACCAGCATTCCTGGAACCTCTTAATTGGGATACGTTTGCATGTACAGCTTCTGTAACATGGTAACCCTGCTAAATGGACTTTTAATGAGAACATTTTTTAAATGATAAATTATGTATAACTATGCACATCATGCTGCTTCTATAGAGGCTCCTTGTTATAAGGAGGTGCATGCAACATTACCGGTAATGGTCTCAGCATCTTTGCAGGTGGACGTGAATGTCTCGAGTGCAGCCGGCAGACTCGCCTCACTGACATACTCCTCCTCCTCCTCTTCCTCCTCGCTGACTGATTGGAGCTCGGGGTTGCGAAGCTGGGATGTGTGGATGTGTTCGGAGGGCTGCTCGGGGGGTGGGGCAGAGGAGCAGGAACAGGTGTGGGGAGTCTGAGTCCTCGGGTCCAGCTTGGCGCTGAGGGGTTACCGGTTTAAAAGAGGACTAGCCATGGGCAAAACTTGGATCGGCCAAAAATGGAAAATCGGACAAAGTCAGTCTAGATTCATCTTGAGCGCATGATTGGAGTGGATGGAGTACAAGTCATCAGGCGGTCTCACCAGCACAGCACCGATGGGGCAGAAGCCAAGAAGAACTGGCACTTAAGTGTTCAGATATGAATTATTCCCTGCAACCCTGAAAGAGAAACAAGAATGCATTATCTTTACATTTTCAGGCATTTTCTAAAAAAAACTTCCAACCAGTATAAAAAGGTAAATTCAGTAAATAATCAGTGTAGACTAAGACATGGAAACAGTCGCTTCTGTATGTTTATCATCTCATCTTCTTCTCAGTCTTACTTGGAGCAGCAGCAGTATTTATAGACCGTCTCAGCTACATGATGGGGGGCTGCTCGTAAACACAGCACATAACGTAGTTAATTATGGAAATAACCGCTATGTTTTAAACAAATTATATTAAATTTAAAAAAAAGGTTCATGTTGTCTTTGCCTGAGATCTTTCCACTGATCTTATTAGCAAATATACTAAGGAAAAAACACTTTTCTGTTCCTATCCATTTGCATGAATATGGGTGCAATCATGTAAAAAATAATCCAAAGCAGAGGAAAAGTTAGTCAGTGAGAGGAATGAAAGATGTATATGTTGCAAAATGGGGTAAGGGGATGGACGATGGTTTGAAATTTTCTACTCTTAAAGAGATCATCCAGGAAATAATAGGGCATCCTCGTCCTTTAGAGCTTTTAGAGAATTCAACCTGGCTCAGATGCATCTAGAGACCTTTAGTTCATTTCACACTCAGTTAAGAGTCTTCCTGGGGAAAAAGGAACAATTCAACTGGACCCCTGCCTTCTCAAGGCGCTGAGGATGCAAAAAGGTACATCAAGGTTAAATGTTCACCTGTGCTTATTCACGCTATTATTTTAGTATGTAAGAGCTCGTGTGTTTACTTCATGGATGTTATATAATACATCCATGGTTTACTTTCACAACCGAATGACATCTGAACAACTTGCTCATAAACTCTTCCAGAAAGTGAAGACCTCTCCATCTTAATGTGAGAAGCTCTGCCTCTTTAAAGTGCTCCTAACTCATACTGGATCATCAGCTTGATCTGTTGTTAATCAACCTTTCAAAATTTCTTCAAATGAGGAATGTCGGCCACAAAACTAAAAGGCAAGTAAAAAACAAATCACATCTCACTCAGAAGTGAGTATGAACTGAGTATTGCCCACCCAGTATGAAAGAGGAACTTAACACGTTTCTATTTATAATAACCATTCAAAACACATACTGTACAACCCGCAATACAGGCTGTTTGGCAGCAACACTTTGACTTAACATCCTTCTAAAAGAAATGCAGCTTAAGTTTTGCAGCATCAAATTTCCTTTCATTTATCTTTCTGCCCTTTGATCTAAATCTCTCTACATAACCTCTTTTAGTCCTGTATTCATCCATATCCTTCTTTCTTTTTCCTTACCATCTGTCTTTTTCTGCCCGAGTCTCCTCACAGACATATTGAGTCACATTAAACAGAACACAGTGGAAACTACAAATTAGGTCACAGATTTCCATTATGAAGGAGCAAAAGACATCCAAATGCCCAAACACTGTTACCCACGGCAACAAAACATCCAGTTGCCACAAAACACAAGCTGGGTAACCTGAGCCATCAGTCAGGACCTCAATCATCTTTTCAAGGTGAAAAAGTATTTGTTCAGGCTTGTAAAGGAGTTGCTGTCAGGCTGAAAATGATCCATGTATTTGGATCTACTTTGCTGATAATACATGTTTATTGTCTAAAAGCTTATTGTCATGTTTTTTTTCACAACTCTTGTGTGTCAGAACATTTCTTTTTTATTTAAACCTGTGAAGGTTAGCATCCTAAATAAAGGTTGTGTGATTATTACACAGTGTAAATGTAATGCTGGCACACAGAAGAGCTTTTTGAAATAAAAGAGCATTGGTACAAGTGTCAACAATACCCGGATCTAACGTGTTGTGCCCATAATATTCCCACCGGACAGGTGAAACACAGCTGGGTGGAGTTCAAAAGGAAGTGGAAGATTTTGATGAAGTTGTTGCTTAAGGACACAAAAGTGACTGCAAGACAAGAAGTGGTCTCCCACTTCTTTAAATTCAGTTTTTATATAAGATTGCTCCAACTAGTTTTGTTCTAAGATTTAAATGTTAAACATGTTAGACCTCTTTGCTGCATCTCTTGTAAAATCTTCTTAGAGAACTGACAAAAGCTACAGATTAGCCTAATGCTAAAGTTTCCCCATAGAATGACGTGTCATCATTTAAGTGTTGCACAGAATATGGCAATGTAGACTGGACTTTAAATGAGTATATCTCTGCAACCACAAGGTTCATTTAAATAAGCTTGGTATCAATATAAAGGTAACACTTGTGAGATTTATGGAGAAGTGTAAAAATCTGATTATGTGTTGCTGGTGAAGAGTAAATTAAGATGATATAGCAAAATTTCAAACCTCGCCCCCCAAAAAAATCACTTTCAGGATAAGCAACTCTCTGAAATCATGCTAAGCTATTAAAAGCTCTCGAACCAAAGTACAATATGTTGACATTGTTTCTGCAAAAGCATCATCTGCTAAAGTGAAGCTGTACAAAATTA
>JAVQJG010083451.1:0-15506 GCA_036024015.1 Craterocephalus amniculus | reverse complement strand
GTTTTGGACCTGCAGTAACCACAGTTTTGACCGCGCTACATGCACTAATATGTATGCGCGTGCATGTGACTGACGAAGTAATTGTGCACACCTGAAATTAGGGCTCCCCCGAAAGCAGTGGTGTAATTCGAACCCTGTTCATGCTCGTATAGCCAGGTATATCTGGTGTGCTATGTACAGTCAAGGGACTGTACATGTAATGTCCAAAGGACGTGTAACCAAATATTAGCATTGCTGTATGTATGTTTTTCATCCAATGGGTTTGGTCACATTTTCAGTCGAACCATTATAAAGTCATAGAAGAACAAAACTCCATGAAATTTTTTTTTCGTGACAAAGAAGTAGGTGTTCCAATTACTCTATCAGAGAAAAATAGAGATAAGAGAGTTGTAGAGATAACTGGAAAGCTATGACATTATGTTCTTCACAAGTGTGTGTAAAATTTTGACCTCGACAGTTAAATTTGATTATTCAGTGAAGGGAGACACAAAGTCCATTTACAGTGTGTTTACATGCCAGTTGGATTGCGGGTTATACATTAATGGGTTGGGTTTGGTGGGTCCAAGATGCTTAAAATAGGCCCATGCAGGAATCTAGTCTTGGAGTTACTCATTGTTTTTCCTCCTACCCAAAACAATACTCTGCGATACTTCTCTCTTTTTCTTGAAGCTTTGTCATGGTTGGCATACGTCACTTCCTTTCTGGTCCACTGGATAGTCAGTTTGTAAGTGAACTGAGACCTTCAGCTTTCAAATGAAGCAAAGTCTTGTGGTTGGTATTCATATGGCACCAAACCATTCGGACTATTCGTGAAGGAGGACCATGGTCTGTTTAAACTGTGCCGAACAGTATGAACGCACCATTAACTGTTTGCACAATACTTTAGACCAGGAAACCTCAAGCCTGGTCCTCGAGGGTCGGTATCCTGCAGGTTTTCAAAGTTCCCCTGGTGCAACACACCGGACTCAAATCAGCAGGTTATTAGCAGACTTGTGCAAAGCTCCTGATTCTAAATCAGGCGTGATGGAACAGCAGACCCTCTAAAACCTGCAGGACTTCTGCCCTTGAGGGTCCAGATTGAAGATTCCAGCCTTAGGCTGCTGCTGCCTTGCCTTGTTTAATAATCACAATGCAGAGAAAGGTTACCTCACTGCTATCTGATCTAATTCATCACTCAGCCTCTGCAGCTGTTCAGCTGAAAATCAAAGACCTTGGAGCAACACCTGACCCAGTCTCTCTCTCTTTACCTCTACAGGAGGAGTACCCAGTCACGGGGGAAATAGTGCTCTCATCCAACGACCTCTACCTGGTGCTACAAGTGCATCGTAATCAGTAAGTGTTCCTTCTTCAATGCTTTAACATTTCTAATGACCTACTCTGTCTACCACCTGAGATCTGTGGGGATTCATTTACAGATGGAGAATATAGAATAGACTTTTTTATCTTTTATTAGCCTATCTCTAACTCTGAAAAGAAGCTAGTGTTAAGCTAAGCCCTGCATTGCTGATGCTGAGGAAGAAAACTCCATCAGACACCTTTTGTGACAATGATGATGATGGACAGTTTGTATCTGCATATCTGATTTTCATATTTCCCTTGAGATAGATAAAAAAATCAGCTTTTTGAATCCCAGGTTGATGGATTCACCTGCTGCTTTGTGATGGAAAAGCCGACTTCAGGGTACAAAGTGAAGTGAGGCTAATCAGAATGTGCGGGGTGACTGCTGCAGAGATCATGCTGAACAAGGCTCGGGGCCGGCCGAGGTTATGATGTTCCGCTGATATCATCAAGGGGAGGCCCGACTGCTGTGTGTTCGTTGGCCTGAAACGTGCCGAGACTCCCCAAGTAGACGCGCTTATAAAGCCTGGAGGTGGAGGAACATTGTGTGCAACTCTTCTCCCTTTAACATGGGGCTTTATTTCAAATGTTTCTTATAATTAGCTGAGACATGAAGAGATCCTGTTAGTGAAAACTTGTCAAACATGGTCAAACAGAATACCCAATTATGTTGCATTATGACAAATATGGTGAGAAAGCTATTTATCACCAGAAATAAGGCTTGATGAGATTTGGAAATCAAACCAAAACCCTAATGAAAGCTTCAGTATAAGACATTAAAACGAAGAAAATTTATCAAAATCCATCAATCTTTTAGTAAAAGGCTCTGTAACCCTCAGTTTGCATCAACCTGTGAGTCCGTTGAAGTTGCACACACATGCCTGTTGTATTGTGTGTGAAGTGTTTTGTTGTGGCAGTGATGGGAAGTTCGCTGAGACTCTGGGAAGTGTGAATGTGTCACATCAGATGGGGATGAGTGAGTTTAAAATGCTTCATCGAGTGGCACATTAAGGAGCATTTCAGTCTTTCAGTCGAACCCGTGAGATGGCGAGCAGGACTGGAGTTGCTTGGAAACAGATGGATGAGTCGGTGAGAGGAGACGAATAGAGGAACCGACACAGACACTTAGGCTGACCGACAGAAAAACAAGAAGCCCTGAGACAGTGATGACGTAGGTGAGCCACCCAGGCAGCGATGTAGAGACGATGGGTGGCTGGTGGTGTGTTCTATGTTTCTCTGTTTGTTTGCCATGTCTATGTGTTTATATTCATCCAGCAGTTGGGTCAAAGCTCACCAGTTTAGTTTGGACCACTGAAAGTAGGTCAGAAAAAGAGAGGGAAGGAAGAGGGGCGCCTGGAAATGTTACTGGAAACTTTTTTTTTTTACATACTGGGCCTCTTCCACTGGGACGGGGATGGAACGTGGCCAGGAAGAAGACTATGCCTGAAGGCCAAGATCATCACTTCCAGACTGTCTGCAGATCTGAGAACGAGATCAGTTCCTCTTCATGACAGATGTGCATGAAGTTCCTATCCCATACTGTAGTATCAGTTTATATGAAGAACGGACTGTGTTATCATGACTTATAATAATATAGTGTACACTGGTTTGACCCTTAAAACTCTACCTGATTTCTTCTATCATCATCAGTGCCTCAAGAACAGTAGTGTGTAACTCTGTGACGGATAGTTGACCCTTTAGATGGTCTACGGATATTTTCCAGGCATTTCTATCCTGTCCAGGAGGATTGCAATCCAGCCACAACATGTATGTTTGTCCAGAGCCTCTATCTGGTAAATCCACCATGATGATCCATGATATCACCATTATTTATCACAGTTCCATCACTATCACTACTAAGTAGATTTCCTCTTCAACCTTCCAGCAGTCAGAGAGCTTTAATTGAGGTTAATGTCCAATCAGGAGCAGCGAGTGAGCAAAAAGTTCTAGAAGAAGCTCCTGGTCCTCTATGGCTGGAATAAAGCCAAGAAGTTGAGCTGGAGCTGCTTTAGAGAGGAGAGGAGGGAGATAGGAGCAGGAACATCTGGAGATGAGCAAAAGGTGGAAGTATAGAATAAGTTTCTGTTGTGTTTTTAGTTCAATGCCAACATGTTTGCATGAGAAAAGGGTTGATCACTGTTGATCTGGGTGTTATTTATTAAAAGGTTCGGTTAGTAAGCACAAACAGGGGATATTTGTAGGTGGGATATTTGAAGCATAAAGCTGTGTATCATCTGCGTAAAGAAAATGTTTGATATGAAATATTGCCATGCAGGAAAAGGTCAATAATAAACAGAGGCCCCAGGGCAGATCCCTGGTGCACACCGGTGGAAACAGGAGAGGGCTAAGAGGTGAAAGATTCACCTGGTTGAGCTCAGTGTGGCCTGAGAGGTAAGATGAAACCAGCCTAAAGTGGGGTTAGTGAAAACAACAAAGACAAACCTCTTAATATGTACATTTATTTACAATTATTTAAAAAACGTAAAAACTTGAAAAAGCTAGAGAAATATGACAAAAAACAGGAATGAAATGAAACAGTTAAATATTAATTAAATTATTAATGTAAAATCAATCAGAGAAGAGAAACAAATAACAGTAATATAAAAGCAAACAAATTAATTATAAAGAAATACCAGTTTTGAAAATTTGTGACTTTTGGTAGAAATCAGATTTTCCTCATACTATCTGAAGCATAAATAAACAACGACTGCATTTTCAATTTATTAAGACCGGTTAAAGAAGTACATTCAAAATCATAAACCATTGGTATTGACCCTTAATCTGAATTCTTACCATTCCAGTCCGAGTAAACATCCACTGACATCTACTATCTACCTCTACTATCGTCAGAGGAACCATAACACTGGATGCTATTCATCAGCTAATGTCTAAAAAATGTGGAACTTGTAGAAACCGAACAGATAGAGCATGAGACATGGAATGTGTGGAGGGTCCTGGAATTCCTCTGACTGCAGGCTGGATGTGTTTGGGCTCGCTGGAGAAGGCAATGACAAAAGAAGTGTTTGCATGTGCTTCATCACTGAACAGAAACACGTGTGATACACGAGGTGTAGTTTTTTATTTTTTACAAATAACGTTTACGTGGTTATGAAACCATGTTCATGTTTTTGTACAGTTTGTGTATGTAAAGCACTTTGAATTGTCTTGGACCTGAAAAGCGCTTTATAAATAAACTTGCCTTGCCTTGCCTTGCCTTAAAACTAACTACCATTAGTTCAATAACTCCCACTATAAAGGGTCAGCTGGTGAAACAGCATCTCTCAACACTCCAATTTGGACATCGATTGCTGTCTTGAATGAGGTTTATTCACACAAGCATTCACACATACAACGCACATGTCACACTTACTAAAGCTACCGTCCGTACAGTAACTAAGTTTACCTGGTATTACTTTTTTCATAGTGTGGCTTAAGGTGGGTTTATACTCGCGCGTCGGCTCTGCGCGGTGGGACCCGCGGAGGCTACGCAGATCCTCTGTGTTTATACTCCAGCGTAGGTGAACGCGCCGGACCGCTGTGTCTTTTCCGGCTCTGCCGGCAGCGACAGGCTGGTACCGGCCCATAAACTGCTCCACACGGAGTTTTTTCACTGCTTCAACATACAAATT
This sequence comes from Craterocephalus amniculus, assembly GCA_036024015.1. Lineage (NCBI taxonomy): Eukaryota > Metazoa > Chordata > Actinopteri > Atheriniformes > Atherinidae > Craterocephalus > Craterocephalus amniculus. Next base: position 10,539 of record JAVQJG010083451.1, on the reverse strand, counting down.
TACAATCTATTGATTCCATGCAGTGATCAGTCTGTAAGAGCAGCTGTTAGATGAGCTGTACAGTCCGATAATTTTCCACGTGAGTCATTACTGGCGTGTTCGTGGATTTCGTGCCACAAATCACCAATGCAGCTGCAGGATCAGTGAAGTAAACTGCTGTCAGATCTGGAAAAGTGCAGTTTTATCTCACATTTATCCACGGTTAAAAAGGTAGTCAGATATCCTGAACCTAGTATCACAATCTGACCAATCACAGGGGAGAACTTCCGCATCTCTGCGTCTCCGTAACAGGCTGCTGTCAGGTCTGGAAGAGGTGCGCCTTGAGCCTCTGCGGACCTACGCACCGTAACCCCAGCGACGCAGACGACGCGCGAGTATAAACCAGCCTTTATCGTGCGACTTATAGTTAGGAGCAGCTTATATATATATATAAAATTTTACATGTTTTTAAAAGTTAATTTATACTGACAGACTTGAAGCAACTGCAGTGTAAGACCTTGCTCCCCATTCTGATGCTCAGGTTGAACTTCAGCAGTGACTAGACGCTGCCATGTGATTCGCTGGTTGGATGTAGTTACCAGGAACAGGTGGATCTGATTAACTTAATTTATTTCATTTACATAACTACACTTTCACTAGAACCTGGTTAATGGGCTTCATGCACAGCTCCACTACTTCCTGAATTTGAGCCAGCTGCTTTGTGTCCTGTCTTTCATTATTGGATTACCTGATTAATCCAGGTGTGTCTGACCTCAGTGAATGGTCAGACACACCTGGATTAATCAGTTCGTCCAGTAATAAAGCCCATTGCTGAGGGGGAGGTGGGACGAGGAAACATGGGGTGTAACTTACAGCTGGCAGTCAGCAGCAACTAGAGATTAAAAGCTCTGCAGGACAGAGCTGCGGTCGCGGTCAATCTCAGGCGTTCAGCTGTGGAAGGTCACGCTTGGTCGTTGTCTTCAGGGGTATCTGAGCATGTGCACATTCACACGCTGAAGCGTAGAAACAGACGGGATGTTTCCAGGCTGGACAGCTGCTCTAGCTGGACTTCCTTCAACGAGCCAAACAGGAAACACTGAGCAGGGTTTACAGGTCTGGCAGGTCCTGATTCACCACCACCTGCTCTCTGTCTCACAGCCTCTCTACACCCTCACCCTCCTTGACCTATCCTACAAACTTTCACTCACACCACATTCCTGACTCACACATCAGCCTGCTCCTCTACTCTCTACTTTCTCTCCCTCCATCCCGCAATCCCGTCAACTTCATCCCTCCAGCTCAAGCAGCAACCACCCACTTAGAAATGTGAAGACCCTCCTCCACTAGGTGCTGCTGCACAACACAGCAATTCCCCATAGACTCCCATGTTAAAAAGACCAACTTCACAGCAGAATGAAACATGTTTTCTGCCTGGCTCAAAAAACTATTTTAGCTTTAAAGGGTCTGTTTTTGTACCAAGCTGTAGAAATGTTTAATTCTTCTGTAAAGTTGACCTTTCTAACAAGGGAGTCTATGGAGAATTGACTCAGCCAGCACCTAGTGCAGAAGGGAGGAACTGCAGTTTTGACACTTTTGCATGGGCTTCATGTTTCTCATGAATCCCATGTGCCGCCTGTGGTTTTACAACACGTGGATCACATGAACATTTTCCAAGACCACATTTACACTGATTGCTCACATTCAACGTTCCAGATCCTGGTTCACATGTGAAAAACATCTTTCACATGAAACTGTCCCAAAACTCTTTCTGTGAGGCAGGGGTTCTTGAACTTTTTGACCCAAGATAATGACCCCCACCCTGAGGAGCTGAATGATTTATTATGTGATCAGTGGCTCACTGCTGTCAGAAACTTTATAAATAAGGAGGATAAAGTAGTTTTCGCTGGATTTTGTCCCACTACTGTAACACCTACATGCCCGCAGTCAGCTTCCTTCACCAAGATGATGCACAATTAAAACGTTTAATATGACGTGAGAAATAACTTATGTTAATGTGTTGAATGAAGATTTATCTCTGCATTGATACAAATCCAAATTTATTTGCCATATATAGGCAGTATATATTCACAATCATCTTTGGACCCCCTGTCTGAGAGCCACTGCTGTAGGGGATCGTTGCTGATTAACAGAACAAAGCTCATTATTGATTTTAAAGCGGAGATGCTCCGGGTCTGTGGTCCTGGGGAGAGGCTGATGAAGGGAGCGGGATAATAAGGAGAGCTCCTTCTGGAACTTGCCTCGGTAGGGTCGGACTCTCTGAGGACGTGTCGTCTAATTAACACCTTGTCAGGTCTGCATTGAGGCATTAAGCTCTACCAGACTCATTTCCAAGGGTCTGCCTCGTCGCCGCGCGCGTTGCCAGCTTCATCATGGATCATCCGGCGGCGGCGCCGTAATCAAGACTTTCATTCACACAAAGACAGCTTCCACTTCATCCAGGAACACTCAACTGAAAATTTGCAATTGAAATTAAATATGGTCTTTTAGTGCGACGCCAACATCCCCGGCTGAACGTGATATACTGAAGCTCCGAGATAAAGCTGCACGAAGTCAGCACCCACCGCCAGCTAATTGAATTATATGGGCAAACAGATTTGATGCTATTAATATTTAATATACGATGATTACTGGGCTGGCAAGTCTTTAATAATGTACACGTTTGCTTGATTATCTTTTTTATTTTTGGACAAGTACACACACCGATATTACCTGTAACGTAAGAGGAGAGGCTTCCCTTGATTTATTACGTTGACACTGTGCCAGTTCCATTTCTGAACAAATTATGATTTTTTACCCCCAGAAGGCAGTTTTCATTTACTCGGTTTAAGAATTTGCTGTTATGAGATTATGTCCTATTGGATGAGGAAATGACTTTCTCCATAGCTCTTCCTTGAGATAATTACTGTCGGAGAAACATACTTGTTTGGCATGCATGGGATTATTAAATACAAAAACAAATGAGACTTTGCATCATTTCCCCCCTTTTTCTTTCCCGTTGGACATTAACTTTTCCAATATATGCAAATCCCAGTGGAAATTACACACCATTAACACTTTAAAACCACCATCTCAATGCCAGTATCAGAGTTCTGTAGCCCTGAATTCATCTTTTGATGTACGAACTTCATGAGTCAACGAAAGTCTGCTTTCCATCTCTCAGCCTGTGGCTGTACTTGGCTGTAAAAAAATTCTTACCCTCCATTACAGAAGGAAAAAACAGCGCAAGATGAAACTGACAAAAGGGGGCTATGAGCGTGGGGAGGGATGATTGGCACCCATCAATCTCTGAGCTACCTGTGGCTATGAGCTAATAAGAGATAACCACCTAATGGAAGTAGGCGGGAACACCTAGTGGAGGAGGGGGGAACTGCAATGTTTGGCATTTCTGGCTTCACATTTCTCCACTTCAGGTTGCTGATTACACCACATCCTACTCTTTTATTGCAAAAGCACTGTAAAACATTACAAAAGCAAAAACCTGTAGATAACTATGTAATGTTTTCTGTCTTTAGGGACAGAAAATCATGGTTTTCAGGTAAAAGGTTGACTTTTATCAACTGCTGATGCACATCTATTAAGCTAATATTTGATATTTGGGATTAAACTAATCTTTAGTGTGAATATATTTCATGGATAAATCTCTTCTGTCTTTTGGTCCAAGGCTGGCATGTCAGATGTGACAATCCTACAGATTTCCGCTGCCAGCCTGTTGGCTCTAATTTGAACGCCCCAGATATTAGCATTGCATGTAAACAGGCTGAGATCCGTCGTTTCGCCATGATATCTGGTTGGCAGCAGCTCCACCAAACCGTTGGCTACCTACATGCTAACCTGCAAAACACAGGCACGTACATAAAGCGCTGTTAATGACATTGATTGGCTGCGCAACTAACGCAGCCATTCAATGCGGTTCACCGCATCGTATTATTGGCTGGACACAGTGTTAGTCATAGTTTCATCTGTAGTTAACGTTTGTTGTCGTTTGTCAGTGACCGGCTGCCTATCTCTGAGTTGCTTTGCAAAATGGCACAGAATAAATTGTAATGTGTTTATTTTATTTACAATTCAGGATGGATTTTATTTTGTGAGCTGCATATGTTTGCTGTGCGCGGAGGACACGAGAGTAGTGCGCAATTGCGCAAGCGCGCAGCTTAGAGGGAACATTGCTCGTGACATGACGTTTTCTAACAAACAGCATTATGGTCCGTGTGTAATCATTACTCTGCAGGGACGCAGAGATACCTGACATGTCTGGCGTTTGTCTCCACTAGCTTTAAATCTGTACTCCATGATGGGAGGATGCTCCTGCAGCTGGTGCCGCTCCCACAGCAGGGTGCTGGAACGTGACTCTGTCCTGTAGAAATGAAGCTGAGTGGAGCGGCTCAGGATGCCTTCGTGCAGCTTTTGTTTTCAGCTCTGACTGTTAACCTTGATGCTGTGGAGGGCGCCCTCATCACAGATGGCTGACGGGCCATGACGGGGACACAGGACCAATTAGAGCTGCTCTGACAAACACCGGAGGGTCCTTGTGGTCCTGCAGACACCCTTGTGAGGTCACCCCTCCTTAAACCAGAGGATTTCTTTTCCTCCAGCACTGTGAGGCCAGAGGAATCAGTTCAGTTTCTGTCTGACACTGCTGGTGTCTTTAAACCAGTTTAAGGTGACTGGAAGATGGCGGTACTAAAACGTACCTTACTGGTTTTGGTGGAGAACAAATCTTTTCGACCAAATAAGCTCAACATTTTAAGTACCAGCAAAAGGAAAACCTCCATCAGGACCAGAACCAGGAAGACGTTAAGCTGTGGGTCTGTTACAGTCCGGTACTGGTCTGGTCTGGAGTGGGTGGAGTTCACATGAAGTTTAAACCGGATACAATAGGAGAGTGTTTCTTATCATTCCTGTAATGAACGACATTACTACAAAGAAGAAAAAAGACAAACAAGGGAGTGTCTCGTCGTCTCTGGGTTTTCCGGTACTGTACTTGCCAGGATGATCGGGTCTGGATCGGGCCCATCATGAGACCGGGGAGGGACTCATAACTGCATCACCTGCAGTCAGCTCAATGTTTCCTCGTGTATTACCGTTGTATGTACATTAACTTTGCCACATTCTCGGTCAGACCGCTGTAATTCTAACAGGAGTAGTTAGTTTACACTATGAGGACTGTTAAGTGGTAAACATCCTTATCACCTACTCTCCTCCTCATCATCCTGCTCCATGTCAGAGATGTTTTCTCCCAGCCTTTCTGCATTTGTGCCGCTCAGACTCGGCGGAGCACGCTCCATTCAGACACCAACAATCTTCACTTACACCTTTTCCTTTCCCCTCTCTGCCTCGTTAGCCGTTTAGACATTCTTTTCTTGATAAGACTGTTTTGCTTTCCCCTCCTTTTATCCCCTGTTAGCAGAAACACTTTTATGGTCTGCTTTCATTTAAATTAAGTTGCTGTGGCTTTGGCATGTGTGGGAATAATCCATTATATGATACTAGTCAAAGACAAGCACATAGGGATTGCTTTTATTTATTTATATTTTGCCTTCAACCCGCTTCTCATCCCTCAGGCTGTCAGATGTTTATCAGGAACTGCTGGTTAATTCTTCCTGATCCAGGGCACTGGTAACTATTAAACCAGTTCCTAACCCTTAAAGCTCCATTATAGTCAGCTATAGCTCTTTCCCGTCCAGCAGGTTTCCGTCCAGCCACATTTATCGTTTATTGGGGATTGGGTTGGATGGGTAAGAATGTTTTTAACTGTAAAGCACTTTGAGTTGCTTTTCGAAATAAAGTTTTGATTGATTGATTGATTGATTATTCAGAGCCTCTATCTGGTGAATCCACCATGATGATCCAAGATAACACCGTTATTTATGACAGTTCCATCCCAGCCAGGCCAGAGGCAGCTCTATAACTCTGACAGGTTGCAAGACAACTGCAGCAAACAGGAACCAAGAAGTAAAATCCAGGGACCTAGAATCCAGAATCCAGAAACCAAGAACTACAAAACAGGAACTAATCCAGGAATTAGAATCAAAACAACAGGAACTGGAAACCAGGAACTCAGAAGTGTTATCCAGAAACTAGGAACCAAAACCTAAAAACAAGCAACTATAATCTCAAAACAAAGAACTATATACTAGTTTCAAAACCCAGGTTCTAGAAACTAAGAACCATTATCAGAAACCGAAAACCAGAGACTAGAACTCAATAACTTGACAAAAGGTTACATTTTAGAACATTAAGAACAGCAACTAGAAAGTAACCAGGAACTAGAATAAGGGGCACTATACTGTAGCTGTTTAAAGCCAAAAAGATGCTCCAGCTGAGTTGAAGTTGTTTTTTCTTTACATGAAAACCAGAAACATCTGGAAACGGCCGTTCAGTTTGAAGAAATGAAGGATATTGATCACTGTGTTGTTGTTGTGCACGTATCCGGTGCATTTCCTCTCTTTTGGTCGGTTCCTTCCTGCACTTCAGCCTGCAGATATCTACATGCTGTGTTCTCAACATGCGATCTGGAAGGTATGGCTGAGAGAGCCCACTGTGAATACAGCAGGTGGTCTTTAGATGCCTTACAGTCCATGGGGGTCCTGTATGCTATATTCCTCATCTTCTACACGTTTCCTGGGATGCTCTCAATATTTTGCATCCATCTGAATACATGTGATAATTTTTTTATGATGCTATTCTCAACCTGCTGAAAACAGCACTCAGTAAATCCAGCTTTTGCATCATTTTCTGCCTCCTGTGTTCTCTTCCTAGAAATCACAGGAGTATTTCCAGCTGTGAGAAAGCTTCTCCAGCCGGGGATCTCCTGCTGGGAAGTGCACATTTGAGTGGCAGCTGCAGAGAAAGTCAGGACCCAGTTCTTGGCGTATTCTCAAGGCGTTTCCTGCTCCTTATGTGTGAAAACGGCTGCTCGCTCTTTTTGCTGTTATGGACTGATGTCTGTCTGCCAGCTTTTCTCTGTTATGAATGGGGGAGGGGCACAATCAGTAACATGAGAACCGGGCCTGGCAGTGCAGAGGTTACTTTTACTTACTTTCATCTAAATAAACACAGAAGACAAAGTATTTAAAAATGGAGGCATGCAATGTTCTCTAATGGCAAAAGATTCTCACATAACTGCAGTTCCTCATCATTACAGCAGGGGGCAGCACCACGGAGAACAGAATCAGGTCTGCCTTTGCAAACACTTCATTTCCAGGGCCTTCCAGTTTCTTTCCCCTGTCTGTTACTGAAGTCTGACTCTGAGTCAGGTGTTGGAGCAGGGAAATTCCTAAACCTGCAGGGTACTGAGCCTTAAGGTTGCCTACCGTTGTCCTATAGTTTGGTAGAGGTCTGCGCCCTCTAGCTTGTCCTTGTGGGGCACACAAGGGTTAAATATGGGCTGTGTGGGCCAGTTTTGCAGGACCCATGTGTTTTCAGTTACATGGGCCCCATATGTGAAGCCAATGTGTACTGGCTGTATGAGCCCTTAGGTGGGCTAAGTGGGAATAAACAGGGCAAATTTAAACACATGGGCACTCTTGAAGGTGCGCCCCAGCTGAAACCCAGTCAGAACCCACTAAAACGCCATCTGGGCCAACACAGCTTAGGTCAAACCTAGTTGGGACCCTGATCTGCAGCCCAAATGTAACCCTTCTGGATGACAGATGGACTTGCTTGCTGGGTTCATGCTCTGTGTGTGTCAATGTCCAGTCAAACGGACTCTTAGTCTCCTGGATGCTACATGTAGATGCTGACGGCTGTAGCTTTAGAGCTCAGGGAGTGAGTGTTGTCCTAATGGTTGAAGGTTGCAAAAGTAGTGATCATCATATGGATGCAGAGGACAGCAAGAATCAAGAAGCATTTGTTGTCGTTATGCTAGCATGATGACATTTTCTTCTGCAGCTCTTGGTTTGAGGCATAGTAAGACAAAAACAAATAATTACATAAAATTAGGGTTTAGTCCACGGGGTGGTGGGGGGTGGGGAGGAGAAGAAGGTCATGTGTGCAGTGTACTCTGATGATGTGCGTGACTGCACACCTGGAGCCTCTGCACCCAGCCAGGGCTGCAGTCTTGTTTTCCCGGAACAGAGAGAGTCCCACTATCTCCGAGGCGTCATAGGCGTATCGTTGTCCAGCCAAGTTTCCGTGATGATGGCCACACAGCTCTCCATCCTCTGCGAAACAATCTTCAGCTGAAACTTGTCCGCCTTGTTGGCAAGTGATCTAACAATTGCCAGGAAGACAGTGGGAAGGATGTTTACTTTGTCTTCTTCACCACAGTGGGGAAATGATAAAAACCATTGTGGTTCGTTGGATCTCTGGGGGAGTGAAATCCAGCTCATTTCTGTCATAATCACATTTGATAACCATTCCTAAACAAGGTCGAAGTCAAGCGTTATCTAAAACAATGTGACCAATGTTAACACAAGTAAAAGCTTTTAAGTTCACCAGATGTACTTGAGAGTAAATTGTAAATGTAATTGTCTTGTCATGAGGAAGTGGCATTAGATTTTATGCATCACAAATAATTTTCCTGATGTCATCCATCCTTACTGTCTTCACAAAGTCTCAGATCAGTGCATCGACATGTCATTTGGATTTTAAGGAATGCCAGAAAATATGTTTTCCACGGTAACCCAGTGTTTTCATGTCCAACATTGTTTTATTGTTTTGTTGTTTACTTTTTTTTTTTTAACTTTGCTGACTTTGCTTCCACACACAATCATTTCAGATTTGTTTTTATTCACCTGAAGAAAATCCTTGAACATCCACATACTGATTTCACAGAGACACCAACTGAAGCTTTGTCAGCGGTCAGTGTCTCCTGATGACATAGCTGTGTCGACTCATCAGCTTAATCATGATCAGATTTGATTTGTTTATGAACTGAGCTACTGGAAGAATGTTGATGCTGAACGATATGGAGCCCAACATGGAGCCTTGGGGCACTCAACATGTACAGTAAGTATTGAACAATAGGAGACCCAGTATGGAACCTTGGGGAACTATACATGTAGATGTTGAACAATAGTGGACCCAGTGTAGAACCTTGGAGAACTACATGTGTAGATATTGAACAATAGGGGGCCAAATATGGACTTTTGAGGAGCTCCACATGTAATGTAGATGCTGAACAATGCCTGAAATGGAACTGGTCTGTAGATGATTGGGCAGTTGTGTCTTACGTAGTGCGATCTAGCAGAACCGAACCAAACGCCTGCCATTGTCTGTGTTTATATGGATGTAGTTTAAGATTTTGAAGAAGGCAGTTCCTTAAAGTTTTATTGTGTATCACAAAACTATAAAACAGAATGAGGTAATCAGATGGGTCCAGTCCAGACTTGCCTCCTTCCATCCTGCTGCTCATGTTGATCCAGTTTGTACGTGTAATCTTCTTCCCCTTCATTTGTCCTCAGCCTCAGGTCCCTTTTATAGCCCTGCCTGTCACCATCTCTGAGTGTCCTTTTCTCCTGGGCTGTCAGCTCGCTGTTAAGTGCAGAATTTCTATGTGGGGTGTGTTATTAGAGGTGCTTTTTATTAGCTGAGAAAAGATAACTAGACTTAATCTATGTGTGAATATCTGACCTGTGATACAGAGAAGGGCTTGCCAAGAGTCTCAAGCTTAGGCGTCAGCAGATGGAAGAATATGGATTATAACTGCACTGTGTCTATACTTAAGTCTCTCACATGAATTGCTAAAAGTTCAGGGAACTCATTGTGTATTTTCTCCCTGATGATAAGATGTCAGATGTTAGACCATCTGTTATTTATAGTCACAGCCCCTGCTCTCAGTCCACTTCTTGTCCTGCAACCAAAGGCCTGGATGTTCGCGTCAGCCGGTACCGACAGGAAATTGCTGATGGAGGCAGGGATGTGGTCCTTGAATTATTTTTCTGGCTCCATGGAAGGATCTCCTCTTCCTACAGCATTGTCTATAAAAGAAAATGAATCCCTTTATTCTTTGTCTGCCTTGTTTTTGTTTGTGTTCTGTTTCTGTTCGGAAGGACACATATAATTCACTAGCACAGCGGTGTAAGTGTGTATGCCATTGGAGCAACAGACTCAATATGGAGTCATGAAGGTTTTGTCGTTGTAAATTAATGTTTGCAAATTATTTTAGAGCTTATATTTGTAAATGGAGGTTTGTCATCATATGAAAAAGAAATACTGCCTGAGAAATGGAACTTTGTGTGTAGAAGAGAATCTGCATGAGTAAAAAAGATTTGCATCTGTTTACAGATGGAAAGTAAAAATTTACATGCAAATCCAGATTCCTCTAAGTGGTTGAAAAAAACAGACCCCGTGCTCCTCCAGCAAGAGAAGTAGATTTTGAAGATGGATGATTGTTCGAGTACTTATATTTTGCAAATCTGTGGGAAATAAAGTAAATATTTAACCTTCAGGCTCCACTGTAAAAGAGAAAAATCTCACTTTTCCCCTTAAGGCCCTTTATGATCACTGGATCATATTTACAAATATTAAAATGAAATGTTTTGTTTTTTACTTTTATGGAGTTCTCTTTCTGCTCTCCAGCAACCTGAAGATTTTTCT